>VSMD01044756.1:0-37059 GCA_008750895.1 Mirza zaza | reverse complement strand
TCTCCCTGCCACTAGATGTATATTTACATAAGTATATCAAATTATAAGAAGAAAATGTAAGCGATGCTGCCTACTTCCCTAAGTTGCTCTTTCTCTCCTTTTTTTTTTTTTTTTTTGGGAGAGAGTCTCACTCTGTTGCCCAGGCTAGAGTGAGTGCCGTGGCGTCAGCCTAGCTCACAGCAACCTCAAACTCCTGGGCTCAAGCGATCCTACTGCCTCAGCTTCCCGAGTAGCTGGGACTACAGGCATGCGCCACCATGCCTGGCTAATTTTTTGTATATATATTAGTTGGCCAATTAATTTCTTTCTATTTATAGTAGAGACAGGGTCTCACTCTTGCTTAGGCTGGTTTCAAACTCCTGACCTCAAGCAATCCACCTGCCTCGGCCTCCCAGAGTGCTAGGATTACAGGCGTGAGCCACCACACCCAGCCCTCTCTCTCCTTCTGACTATTTGCCTGTGCCCAGACCAACCTCCTTAGTGTGGCCCCTCCCGGCTCACATGGCACTCTGCTGTGCCCACCCCAATATAGCTGGGACCTTCCATGGGCAGGACTCAGTGCTAGGTACCAGGGACAGAAAGATTAGTCAAGCTCATGGCTCCCTGGGCAAGACAAGGTGTGTACATGGATGGCAGCAAGGTAGGGCTGTAGATTTCCTAGTGAGGCAAGCACAGGGAAGGGTGGGACACAAAGACAGGAGAGGTTCATGCTGCCTGGGTCAGGAAGGACCTCACAGCCTCATGTGGGGTTCGGACACCCTGGCTGCCTGGTCTGCCATGCTGGGTCTACACCTGGAACACCCGGCTCAGAGATGGGGTCAGCCCAAAGGGCTAAAATAGTCACAGCCAACAAAACCCAAGAGCCAAGAAGTCAGGAGAAGGGTAAAAGGGATAGGGAAACTCAGTTCCTGGTCCCTTTCTCTCTGCTTCCTGGTGGCAGAATTCAGGAAAGTACTCCTAAGCCCAGCATAAATCTGGCAGGAAGGCCAAGCATGGTGGCTCGTGTTTGTAATCCCAGCAATTTGGGAGGCTGAGGTGGGAGGATCACTTGAGGCCAGGAGTTTGAGACCAGCCTGAGCAATATAGTGAAACCCTATCTCTACTAAAAATAGAAAAATTAGCCAGGCATGGTGGCACCTGCCTGTAGTCCCAGCTACTTGGGATGCTGAGGCAGGAGGATCGCCTGAGCCCAGGAGGTTGAGGTTGCAGTGAGCTACGATGATGCTACTACACTTTACCCTGGGTGACAGAGTGAGACCCTGTCTCAAAACATAAATAAATAATTTTTTTTTACTTTTTTTGCCTTTTATTGAGATATCATTTACATACAATAAAGTACATAAATCTTAACCAAACAGCTTGAAAATGTTTTACAGATATACATATGTATGATTCAGGTTAAGATATAGAACATTTATATTTATAGCACTCCAGACAGTTTCCTAATGGCCCCCTCCCCACTTCCCCACTTACGCTCCAAAGTTGACAATAAATAAAAATTTTAAAGATTTAAATTTTAAAAAATATGTTTAAAATCTGTCATGGGCAGCAATTCCTGAGTTAGCTCCCTTCCAGTTTCTAGAAAGCTCTTTCTCCCTTCATGATTCTTAGCTTTCTGCATTGACACTCCCCAAAGGGCTGGGAGGAGAGGCTACAGTCCCCTGATCCTGACCTACAAGTCACCCAAGCAGAGACATCACCCTTCCCTCCCACTCACTCCAGATCGGCTGGGCCCTGGGGCATTTGCCCCACCTGGCCCGGCTCGGTGACCTTCTCCACTGGGACAGGCTTGGGACCCGGTGCCATCGGCGATGTCCCAGTGCTGATGCTGGAAGGTGAGGAGTAGCAGAAATATCAGGGCTGCCCTCCACCTGGATCCACTTGTCACTTAAACCCAAAGCCCCCCGGCAAGGAGGAGGGCAGGTACTGCTGCCCCCTCGGACAGATGGAGCACAGACACAGGGAGGGTGAGTGACTCACCCTGGGTACAGAGGGACAGTGCTCCTCCCAGGTACTGTCTGAACTGGGGCAGCGGGAGGAGCCCCTGAGGAAGGGGGAGGCTGAAGCACAATCAAAGGACCCCCAGAGACTTTCTAGATGCCTGAAGAAGTCCTGATATCACTGTACTCATGCTCCCCCAACCAAAAGTATGGCAACACTCCTCATCCCAGCCACACCTGGCCACCTTGTGCACACACACACACACACACACACACACACACATGCAAATCCAAAACAGGACTACGGAGGCCGCTTTGGGAAAGGGGAACAGGGATGGGTAAGAGGAAAGAAAGGGACCTGCTGTCCAGCCTTCGTGGAATCCTGACTTATGTTCCTTGATATTTCTACTTCTTCCTCCCCACCTTTTAAACTTTAGACTCTGGCTACAGAAGCTTATAACTAAAAGAACCCCAAGGACTATTTACTCCAGCTTTCAATCCACACACTCCGGGCAGTGCAGAGTAGGGTGAGGGAACCACACTGGCACCCAGGCAGCCTTGTGCAGGTGCCTGGACATCTCTGAGCCTCCTCGGTGTGCCCGCTATAAAGTGGAGGCAATGAGGGTCACGGTAAGGACGCCCTTCCTGGCCTGTGACAAGCTTTCGGAAGGTGCGGATGGTTCCTACTAACTTACCCCAAGTTCTGGGACATGGGGCAAGTCTCTGGTTTCTCAAGGAAACCAGAGAAGGAGCCTGGAGCACAGCCCAGGACCCTGCCTGTCTTCTAGGAAGCCAGTCTCATCAAGGGTCAGCCTTTGAGCATAAAATGTGAGAACCATTAATAGAAGGGAGTTTTGAAGGTATTTAGCCCACCCCCTCATTTTTACTTGGGGAAACTGAGGCCCGGAGAACTAAGGTGACTTCCTAAGTTAGCAAGGAGAAGTCTTAGGTATCCAACCCAGGTTGGGGGGATCCCAATTATTTCTCAATCCCTGTGTATACTGGAATGGCCAGTTTGTCCACGTCACTGTGACCTAGGAATACGTGAATGGAACCCACAGCTGTAGGCCTCCACGCACAGAACAGCTATTCTCCCCAGGAAATCAACTTTTTTTTTTTTATTGAGAGGCTTAAATTAATTTTTAAAAAAAAAAGAGAAAGAGAGAGGTGCCGTGAGCTAAAAATAGCCTAATGCAGAGTTCATCTTCTAGTCCTTTTGCTTACAATGCAAAAATTAAAAACTTTAGATTCAACAAATGAAAATTGGACATCTAAGGAAGGGAGGAGGAGCTTTGATCAGAAAAAACCTTTTCCAGGAAATCTGTTAACTCTGTGGCTTTTTTATGAATGGAGCCCACAATATAAAAGGGGGCAGAGGAGGTGAAGGTCTATACTTCAGGGGCTTGCTCTTGCAAAACCAAACCACAGGACAGACTTGCAGAAGAAGGCAGAGTACCGCCATGCCCAGCTCAGCACTGCTATGTTGCCTGGTCTTCTTGGCCGGGGTGGGGGCCAGCCGAGACCAGAGTACCCAGTCTGAGAACAGCTGCACCCACTTCCCAACCAGCCTGCCTCACATGCTCCGGGAGCTCCGAGCTGCCTTCGGCAGGGTGAAGACTTTCTTTGTGAGTATAATTCCCTCCTCTGCTTTCTCTCTTCCTGGGACTGCCTGAACCCAGCCTCCTGCTGGAGCTATAGGAAGAACCTTCCTCCTGCTCCTCCATCTCCATCTCCAGCACCCATTCCCCCCAAATTTTGATGCTTAAGAGAGTCCTAGATTAAGCTATATGGGTCCAGCGAGTTAAGCTAAGCCCAGATGATGGGGTATAGATGCAGGAAAAGCTGCCTAAAAAGGTAAATGCCACTCCCTGCTATGCTCAGAGACTTCCTACAAGATTCCACTGGAGCTCTATACTTTATCGGCTGGGAGAAATCAAGAAGGGTCTGATCGGAGGTGAAGATGTTCTCTACATGCTGTGTGGCAGGGAAGCAAACATTGCCTCTGCTTAGAGGGTTTCCAGACCCGAAAGACCGATGGCTCGGGGAAGCCCCGTACCTAGGGAACCTGCGTCAGGAGAATCTTCCCATCCCCAGACGTTTTCCAGGGTGGAGCTGGGTGTCCACAGTACGGAGAAAGAAAAGCAAAGAGCAGGCCGTGAGAGGGAGCTCAAAGGCACTGCAGGGTTGACTGACATAGGTGTCCCTTAGGACCCGATGTGGCTCTGCAGAAAAGACCAGCACTGAGTCAAGCTTTTGCCTTTGCTTCAAAATGGGCCAGATTTTTAGAACAACTTGATTCCAACGGGGAGGAACTGATTTAACTAACGGTTCCGACACCGTCAAATCCTCTGTTTGTAAAACTCTCCTACATTGATGAAAAATGAAAAAATTCTAGAAATAAAAGTGCATCAGAAGAACATGCATTTTAGGTGTTTTCCCCAACCTCCAGTTCACTCGCCTTTCGTTCTTCTTGCAGCAAACGAAGGATCAGCTGGACAGCATGTTGTTAAACGAGTCCTTGCTGGAGGACTTTAAGGTGAGAGCAGGGATGGGTGGGTGGGCGGAGTGGACAGTGTGATTAAGGGAAGGGAGGCCTGCTTCCTGACTGCAGGGAGCTGGGGCTGCTTCCTTCACTTTGAAAAGGAGAAGTGGGAAGATCTTAACTCAGCACATAGCCAGCCGCCAGGGTTATAAGGGGCTCGGGGCTGGGGGAGGCAGCCGGTGAAGGAGGGTCCCAGGGGACAAATTTGTCCTCTCAAGCTAGTTGTGGCAGCCCTTCCTCCCAGTCACCACCACCCCCACTTGGCTCCTGCCCTTAGGGTTACCTGGGTTGCCAAGCCTTGTCTGAGATGATCCAGTTCTACCTGGAGGAGGTGATGCCGCAGGCTGAGAACCACGGCCCGGACATCAAAGAGCACGTGAACTCCCTGGGAGAGAAGCTGAAGACGCTGAGGCTGCGGCTGCGGCGCTGTGTGAGTAGCCGGCCGCTCCTTGTCTTTGCGGCTATCCCCAAAATGCCATCTCCTACAGGCCAGCTCACGTCCAGAGCCACACCAAAGACACAGACTGGCAGGACTAGCTGAGAATTTAGAAAGGTGCCCAGAGTGAGCTCTTGCTCGCTGCTCTCTGAGCAGGGGTGGGGGTGGCTGCCAGGCATTTACATGTGAAGATTTGCAAACAGCTTTCCTGTTATTTGTGAGTCATTTGTGGCTTATTAACTACTCCCCCCTCTCTCTTCATGAAAGGGGCCCAGAGCTTCAGCCAGGGCTCCCTCGTCCCTTTGGACCCAGCCCCCGGGCTGGGAGCTGAGACTACCAAGCAGAGGAAGCATCACTCACCTCTTATTCTCCACCTTGGGGGCACCCAAGCATCGGACAGGGTTTCCCCTGGTGTTTTACAAGGGCCAGGGGGGCTCCTCGCCCCCAAGCTAGTGTCTATGAATAATTGCCCCAGATAATTTATTTCTCCAACTGAAACGATGCCCTCGCTACTAATGGTTTCTTTCGTTCCCTTACTGATACTGGAAAATCAGTTGGTCTCTATTTGCACGACAGGCCTATAAAGGGTTCGGTCTCTGTAGCTGTGACTATGTTTCCACTCCCTGGCTGCTTAGAAATGGTCGTTGGTGGCTGCAATGGGACAGGGACAGGAGAGAGAGGCAAACAAGGACAGGCTGAAGAATGCCTAGCTCGGCACTCCAGGAGACCCTGTGGAGTCCTGGAGGAGGAAAGCCAAGATCCGGGTGGTCATCGGAGCCTTGCAAACATCTGAGTGGCTTCCAGGGAAATGCATTGCATCTCCTGGGCTGTGGTTAAGTGGTTAGTTAAGGGAGTTAGTTTATTCCTCAGAAATAAATGATCTGGGGGAATTATTCATAGCGTAGTGGGTAAGGAGGAGCCAGGGCTCTGTTCTCCCTATCAGGAGCTATGAGGGGGGACATTCGGGATGAACCTGGTCCCCTCTGCACCCCACCAGCTCATCCCCCAAGTGCCACGGATATGGGAGCTGGGAGCCAGGGTCATGAACACTTTCTCTTTTCTTCCACAGCACCGATTTCTTCCCTGTGAAAATAAGAGCAAGGCAGTGGAGAAGGTGAAGAACGCCTTCAGCAAGGTGAGCTTGGGTGCCAGAAGCCAAACCCCTGCCCGTTCCCTAAAGGGTAGGGGTGGCAGGTGCCAGCAGCCCTCCCCCCTTCAATCGGAGGGGTGTGGGAACCTGACAAATGGTGTGACCTCCTCAGCCAGTGAGGAGCTGCCACCTCGGTTATATTTATTTTCTGTTAAGTGTCTTTGGGGTTTCTAAATGACTGCTCCCCGCCTTTGCAGGCCTGCGGGTTGAGCTGGCCTGCCAGCCTAAGAACACTGTGAACCGGGTGCTGGGGAGAGTGACAAAGGAAACAGAAAGTACAGAAAGTAGCTTGTTGGGAATCTAGGCTGAACCCACACGTGCAGGAAGATGACACGTGAATGTGAAGATGCAAACACGCCTGGGGGTTCAGCCTGAGCTCCTCAAAGCTCAGAATGGGCCGGGCGCGGTGGCTCACGCCTCTGATCCCAGCACTCTGGGAGGCCGGGGCGGGAGGATCGCTCAAGGTCAGGAGTTCGAGAACAGCCCGAGCAAGAGCGAGACCCCGTCTTTACTAAAAATAGAAACAAATTGATTGGCCAACTAAAAATATATAGAAAAAAATTAGCTGGGCATGGTGGCACATGCCTGCAGTCCCAGCTCGGGAAGCTGAGAGACAGTAGGATCGCTTGAGCCCAGGAGTGTGAGGTTGCTGTGAGCTAGGCTGATGCCACCCACGGCACTCTAGCCGGGGCAACAGATTGAGACTCGGTCTCAAAAAAAAAAAAAAAAAAAAAAAAAAAACTGCAAAGTGCTTCCTGTAATGTCTCTTCATCAAATTCTGCATAAGCATCATGTGAGCACATGACCTTTAAAATTCTTGAAAATGCAGCATTTTGAAGACTGTGCTTTGCAAAGTGAATGCTCCCCTTTCTACTGGATAGCCACGCTCAGCAGGGAGGAGATAAAGGTCCATGCACTGCCTCTCCCAAGGCAGCAGCTGGGCAAGTCCTCGGGTCCATCTCCCGACATCAGGGAGCCAGTGCAGCCTCTGTACCCCGAGTCATACCCATCCCAGTGGAGGGGAACCCATTTAGTCCTTAGATGGGGTTTTAACTGTTTCTTATCTCCCTACCCAGCTCCAAGAGAAAGGCGTCTACAAAGCCATGAGTGAGTTTGACATCTTCATCAACTACATAGAATCCTACATGACAATGAAGATGAAAGACTGAAACATCCAGCATGGCAACTCTTTAGACTCTAGGACATAAATTGGAGATCTCCAAAATCTCAGCCCATGCTCTAGGACAGCCAGCCTGGTTCCTTGGAACAACCTTGTCGTACCTCTCTCCTAGAATATTTATTACCTCCGATACCTCAACTCCTGTTTCTATTTATTTACTGAGCTTCTCTGTGAACTATTTAGAAAGAAGCCCGATTTTATAATTTTTTTTTCAATATTTATTATTTCCACCTGTGTTTAAGCTGTTTCCATAGGGAGACACCCTGTGGAATGTGAGTGTTTTAGGAGAAATTTTAAGTTATATAAGGGAAAAAAAGTGTTCCTTTTACAGCCAACCGAACCTTCCATTCCAAGCCTGACCACCCTTCATAGCTGTTGGGCTGTTTTCCCTGACCTCCCTCTAATTTCTCTTGTCTCTGGGCCTGGGGCTCCCGGGATATTATAGACTCTGACCCTCTTAGGAAGAGAAACCAGGGAGCCTTTTTGATGATTAACCTTCCAGTGGCTGAGAGGGATTCCCCTGACCTCCCCCTCCCCCAACCCAACCATTTCATTCTCGAAAGCTGTGGTCAGCTTGTTATTTATAACAACTTAAAGTTGGTTCTAATAGAACTCAGTTTTAACTAGAAATGACTCAATTCCTCTGGGAATGTTACGTTGTCTGTCTTCATAGCAGATTTTAATTTTGAATAAATAAATGGATCTTGTTCAAAGCATGTGATGGTGTCCATTGACTCCTTTCTGACTAAAATTGTTGCCTCAAAGCTTCCAAGATGAATGAGAATGAGTGAATGAATTCTGCAGGCCAGAGAAAGGAAGCCAGCATTTATCTTATCCCTGGAGACGGGGGAGACTCCAAATGAGATCAGGAGAAGAAGCTATTTATGCTTCAAAAGCCAACGGCAAAACCACCATGGTCTTCCGGTAACTCAATCCTTTAAGGCACCTTTAAGGAGCTATCCCTAAATCCTTAAAGATCATGCTGATTTTCAAGGCTACAGAGGAGATTCTGTACATACCAAAATTAGAAAAGTAGGCTGGGGAAGTTTTTAGTGTGTGTAGGGGGGAGGGGGTGTTGGTTTGTTTTTGCTTCTTCAAGCTCCGAAGGTCCAGGGGGTGAATACTAATTTGCCTGGCTTATCATGAGGATTAAGATAAAGTGTGACCCATCCCGGGCACTAGGAGAAGGTCTCAGTGCGTATAGTTGGTTGTTATCGGTAGTCATAACTGAAAACTCCTACCAAATCCTCTTTGAGCTGGGATCAGAGGCAAACAGGGTTGTAGCCAACAGAGTTGAATATAAGCAAATTAGACCAATGGATAGGATGCCCAAGGCTCAAGCTGCTGCTCTTCCCGTCCCCTCCCTGAGCCACCAGACAAATGGCTTCTAGCTGCGGTCTGTTGGGAGGGGCACGGTGGCTGGGGAAGCCCTACTCAGATACTCAAAGCCCCGTGACTTGGAGGAGATGGGGGAAAGGATGGGCTGAGTAAACATTGATCACCCTCCCGCTCTGGCTCTGCCGGGGCAGCCCTGGCCCGGGCCGGGTGGGAGCAGGCTGGCTGTGGGCAGTTTTTCAGTAAGACCTGACTCACTTCGGTTAAAGTAACCATAGGAAGGAAGTGGGAAGCATCAAAGCTGAAATTCTGAGATGAAAGGTTAGGAGTAAGAATGGAAGCTAGCAGAGGAGGAGGGGAGAGGGACTCACGCTCCCCTCTTGAGGTTCTCTGTACTGAACTGGAGAAGTCATGGGTCCCTGGCTGGGGAGGTTTGGGCACAGAGGACTCATGGCCAGGCCAGGCATGCTGACTCAAATTGGAGGGTGGCACCTCACTCAAGGGAAGTGGGCATCTGGAACAAGTAGAAACTCACCTGAAGAAAGCCACGCTGCTGATAAAATGTTAACAATAACTACAATTTATTAAGCACTTATTTTGAGCTAGTGTACTAGGTATATATATATCAGGTACATATGGTATATATGATATTATTATAGCTATTTTATATTAGAGGAAAGGACACTCAAATTTTTTTTTCAGTATTATGTTTGCTTTATTGCGGTTCAATAATCTAACATTCGGCCGGGCACGATGGCTCACGCCTGAAATCCTAGCACTCTGGGAGGCCTACGTGGGCAGATTGCTCAAGGTCAGGAGTTCAAAACCAGCCTGAGCAAGAGCGAGACCCCGTCTCTACTATAAATAGAAAGAAATTAATTGGCCAACTAATTTATATATAAAAATATTAACCGGGCATGGTGGCGCATGCCTACAGTCCCAGCTACTCGGGAGGCTGAGGCAGCAGGATTGCTTGAGCCCAGGAGATTGAGGTTGCTGTGAGCTAGGCTGACGCCACGGCACTCACTCTAGCCTGGACAACAGAGTGAGTCTCTGTCTCAGAAAAATAAATAAATAATCTAACATTCTGTAGATTATATTCGAAGTCCAAATTTTTTGAACTTCATTTATTCATATATTCATACCATATTAATCCAGCTCTTTAAACCACGACTTGATCATAGATCAACCTGAGAGAATACATAGGCTCTGTGTTTCCAATTTACCATCTGTGTGTATCACCTTTCCAGTGCACCTAATATTTATGTTAATAGTAATATGAACATTGACTAAAATCATTTGCCAGCCACTTTGCTAAGTACTTAATATTGTATTAGCTCATCAATGACGATGTGAAACTATGCAATATTAACAATTAATGAAAATGAGACCCAGAGAAGTTATATAATTTACCTTTGGTCATCCAGCTATTAAATGACAGACCTCATAGGGTCTTAATGATTATTCTATATTCCTATATATCATGTTCTCAAAACACTGTTAGCAGTGGATGTCACTGTGGAATGTGTTACCAGCTTAGGTCTCGGGCGATTTAGGGAAAGGCAAACATAACACTCCAAGGAAATAGGAGCTGTATCATAAGAGCAAAAACCCAGAATTTAAAATGATGGGAGGATCTTTGAATTGTTATAAGCTGCAGAAACTGGCTACAGAATGAAGCAGATGCCTCTATATCTCTCAGGGGCTAGAGACATCCAGGTGACATAAGGGTATCATTATTCAATATCCCTTTTAGGCACTAATTCATTTGGTGACTTCAGAAATTTTACTTAGCCTGCCTGGGACTCAGTTTCCTCAATAATATAAGGAAATGGATCTGAATCAATGGTTTCCAACTCCTGGGGCCACAGGAGTGACGGCATTCATGGAGGGGTAGGGGTAGTTTTTGAGCAATTCCCAAAATTTGAGAGGGCCTAATGGAAACTGTGTGTTTGCCGCCACTCCTGAATAAGTCTGCACCGCCTCATTCAAACGCGCTTCTCCCTGTCTGGCTGGAGTCACAGCCACTATGAGTGGCAAAGACAGGGTGTCTCAGGCTGATCAGTTCTATTTGGGCCGGGTGCGGTGGCTCACGCCTGTAATCCTAGCACTCTGGAAGGCTGAGGCGGGCAGATTGCTCAAGGTCAGGAGTTCGAAACCAGCCTGAGCAAGATGAGACCCCCGTCTCTACTATAAATAGAAAGGAATTAATTGGCCAACTAATATATATAGAAAAAATTAGCCAGGCATGGTGGTGCATGCATGTAGTCCCAGCTACTTGGGAGGCTGAGGCAGCAGGATTGCTTAAACCCAGGAGTTTGAGGTTGCTGTGAGCGAGGCTGACGCCACGGCACTCACTCTAGCCTGGGCAACAAAGCAGGACTCTGTCTCAAAAAAAAAAAAAGAGAAGTTCTATTTGGTAGTCACCTATTTTACCTTTGATTAAGGAAATCAGAAAATGGAATTATCTCTTTAAAACATTTTTAAGCAGACAAAATATTTTAAAATAGAGAGTCTCTGGGGAAAATTAATGGCAACAGTCCTTTGTGGTAAAAAGCTTCGAAACCACTAGAGTAGGTGACCTCTAAGTCCTGTTCAAGCCCATAGGTCTTAATGCCAGTCTGCCAGTCTCTGCTTCCTTCCTTTCCACTTGACCCCTCCTTCAGGACTCACTCCTACAGGGTCTGCACTGGTAACTTTCCAGACAGCTCCCAGTCATCTGTACATTGTCAACAGCTCTCCTCTCCCAGCAGGAGTGAGCAGCCATAGAGCCTTGAACTTCCAGAAGCCTCCTTGGCACCCCTGCTGGGGGCGGGAGGCGGGGGGGAGGGGGCACATGGGGAGATAAAAGACCTAAGGACAAGTGACACAGCTTACCTCTGACTCCACAGCACAGGGCTGACGGGCACTGCCTCTGGAGTCTGATGAACCTTGGCCGCGTGACGTCAAGACGTCACCTGCCTCAGTATTCTCCTCCGTAACAAGGAAAGAAGAGCCAGGCGCGGTGGCTCACGCCTGTGATCCTAGCACTCTGGGAGGCTGAGGTGAGAGGATTGCTCAAGGTCAGGAGTTTGAAACCAGCCTGAGCAAGAGCAAGACCCCGTCTCTACTAAAAATAGAAAGAAATTAATTGGCCAACTAAAAATATAGAGAAAAAAACTAAAAATAGAAAGAAATTAATTGGCCAACTAAAAATATAGAGAAAAAATTAGCCAGGCATGGTGGCGCATGGAGAAGGATCACTCGAGCCCAGGAGTTTGAGGTTGCTGTGAGCTAGGCTGACGCCATGGCACTTGTAGCCAGGGTAACAGAGTGAGATTCTGTCTCAAAAAAAAAAAAAAAAAAAATGGAAAGAAGAATGATTCCTTCAAGGTGTTGCTCTCACATAAAATAAAGGCATGGGACGCGCGCGGTGGCTCATGCCTGTAATCCTAGCACTCTGGGAGGCCGAGGCGGGCGGATCGTTTGAGTTCAGGAGTTCAAGACCAGCCTGAGCAAGAGGGAAACCCCATCTCTACTAAAAATAGAAAGAAATTAATTGGCCAACTAATATATATAGAAAAAATTATCTGGGCATGGTGGCACATGCCTGTAGTCCCAGCTACTCGGGAGGCTGAGGCAGGAGGATCGCTTGAGCCCAGGAGTTTGAGGTTGCTGTGAGTGAGGCTGATGCCACAGCACTCACTGTAGTCTGGGCAACAAAGTGAGACTCTGTCTCAAAAAATAAAATAAAATAAAATAAAATGAAGGCATGAATGCATGTCAAGCTCCTCACACAGAGTAAATAACAACAGCAGCTCTGTGCCTTATACATTTGGGACAATGCTCACATCAGACCGGATAGAAGGCTAAGTGCTAACACCGTGACAAACAGCTGGACGTGTGCCGCACCTGTGCCATGCTCTGGACCTGGACTTTTCCTTATAGTGCTTTCCACCTCCTTACCCACCGTTTCTGGGTTGGAAGAGAAAAATGATTTGTTCCTGCATTTGGAAGGGAAAAAAAGGAAATAACCTCTTTTTTTTCTGTTTGTTTGAGTATTTACTTTCGATTCCCTAAAGTTGGTCTCAGAAACGCCTGGCTTGATGAAGTAAAAACATACATATGGGTTACAGCCCCTGGAGTTACACAAATCCAGTGAGCCGTTTAACACAGATGCCTGTCATCCACAGCGCCAATAGTTACGGGCACCGTCAAGTGGAGATTAGATTAACCACGTAGAGAGCTTTGTTTGATTGCAACACTGGGCTTTGTTCATATATGTTCATTCTCAGTCATTGTTGCTTATCTGCTTAGCAATCTGAAATATGAAAATTCAGCCTATTACTCTGCCTTTTTTTCTTGCCATTATTGGAGGAACAAAAATGTTTTCCAAGGTCACGAAGCCGTTGCATAACAGAGCCCATGGCTTATCCAATATATAGTCCAGAATCTTGTGCCAATTTGAAGTCTTCCTGGGTCACTTAGAGAAGACGGGTGTCATTTCCCCAAACTGACCCTATCATACCCCCTCGACCAGGGCTGAATTGGTAACTTTGGCTACTACTGCAGCATTAAATAACTAATCTAATCTCCTTATATAATAAACTCTACATTCGTGTCTGACAAAGATGAGACCCAAATCAAAACAGAGGCAAACTGGCTTCTCCATGACGTTTGCCCCAAATCAGAGTGTTTACAAAGACACACATTTATTCACTCTGAACTTACTATGCTCTAGGTCAGGGGTCCTCAAACTTTTTAAACAGGGGGCCAGTTCACTGTCCCTCAGACTGTTGGAGGCCTAGACTATAGTTTAAAAAAAACTATGAACAAATTCCTATGCACAATGCACATATCTTATTTTGAAGCAAAAACACAAACGGGCAAAAACACCCGCATGTGGCCCATGGGCCATAGTTTGAGGACGCCTGCTCTAGGTACTAGTTGTGTGCTGAAGAAAAAGCAGCGAATAAGACAGACATGATCCCTGCCCTCACATATTTAATAGCTAGTGGAGGAAACAGACATTATAAAATTAACTATGCAATTTTGTTATAATCGTGGCAATTTCTATGAATGAGAAGTGGGAGAGTTAACAAAGCAACTGATCAAGATTCAGGGTTGGGAGAGGCTTCCATGGGCAGGTGACCTTCAACTGGACAGGAGGTATGAGCAGGAGGTAGCCACAGGAAGAGAGAAGTGACAGGAAGCAGAATGAGATGTGGTTTTAAAGACCCCTTAGAACTGCAAAGAATAGGGGGAGGGGGAGGTCTCTAAAGCAAGAGTAGGTTTGTATTGATGTGCAATGTGGCTAGAACCTGGACCCTCTTCGGGGCCCTCTGACTTCTCCATCCCATCTCACGTTCTGGGCCCGTGGTAGGAAGAAACTTAAACTGTTCAAGAAACTAAAAGATGAATCCCAGAAAATGAGGGACATTATGCATGAGAGGGAGAGGGTTAGGATGAGCTTGATGAATTGGGCAGGGGTCTGATCATTCAGGGATGGTCTAGACTTTAATCAAGAGCAAAGGAAAGCCATTGAAGAGTATTAAGTAAAGAAAAGAATATATATCTTCTGTATGGGACCATTTAGGGTTCATTCGCTTCCAGTCCAGACAAGAGAAAATTGTAGTCTGGACTAAGGTGTTAATAAATAGGAATTGAAAGAAGTGCAGGAGTTCAAATATTCAGCAATGATTTAGGTCAGAGTGGGTGACAGCCAAGATGAACCCCCAACCTCTGGCCTAAACAGTGGGATAGAGAAGAAGCAGATTTGAAGGGGAAGGTGATACGTTCTACATTGGCCCTGCTGAGTTGGAGGTGCCTCTGAGACTTTGCATGAAAACATCCAGTATGGTCAGATGGATATTGGGATTTAGTCTGGAGATAAACATGTGGGTGTCATTGATATATCGATGATGAGTGAAATCATGGGAGTGGGTAAGACTACCAAGGGACAGAGTGTAGAGTGAGAAAAGAGCCAAAAACCAAGCTCTGGAGAACCCAGAATTCATTAAAGTGTGGCCTGAGGGATCACAAGAAACACTAGGAGAGAGTGCTATCCCTGAGGACAGGCAAAGAAGCTATTTCGAGAAAGACAGAGTGGTCAGCCAGATCAGACGCTATAGGGAGGCCAAATAAGATCAAGACAAAGGAGCCCCTAGTACCTGTAGCAAATAGGGGCTACTGTTGACTGTGTCAGGAAGACTACAGGAATGGTGGGGATGGGAGATGGCTGGTTGCACGTGAAATGGTAAGTGGAAAGGCAGGGAGGAGAAGTGAGGACCACTCTTTCAAGACACTGGGCCAAGGGAGGAGAAGAAGAAGTTGAACATAGAGGAGTGAGATGGGAGAACTGATGAAGGCAGTTTCCTCAGAAAGCAAGATGCATGTAGAGGAAAGCATTACCTGTGAAACTAGGAGGACACCTGCACTGAAAAATAACAGGAAGTAAGCAGAGACACCTCCCTTGAAAAGAAACAGGAAGGAAATAGGGACACCTCCATTGAAAAATAACAGGAAGGTAGTAGGGACACCTCCACTGAAAAATAACAGGAAGGGGATGGGGATACCTCCACTGAAAAATAACAGGAAGAAAGTAGGGACACCTCCACTGAAAAATAACATGAAGGAAATAGGCATACCTCCACTGAAAAATAACAGGAAGGTAGTAGGGACACCTCCATTGAAAAATAACAGAAAGGAAGTGGGGACAGCTCCACTGAAAAATAATAGGAAGGAAGTGGGGACACCTCCATTGAAAAGTAACAGGAAGGAAATAGGGACACCTCCATTGAAAAATAACAGGAAGGAAGTGGGGACACCTCCATTGAAAAATAATAGGAAGGAAATGGGGACACCTCCAGTGAAAAATAACAGGAAGGAAATAGGGACACCTTCATTGAAAAATAATAGGAAGGAAGTAGGGACACCTCCATTGAAAAATAACAGGAAGGAAGTGGGGACACCTCTATTGAAAAATAACACGAAGGAAGTAGAGATAATGGACACAGAAACAGGTTGGTTTGAAGAATGGTTGGCAGGAAGTTGAGGGTGATTCCAACATATGGTTTCTGTTTACTCCTAAAAGAGTGAATAAGAAGGAGAGAAAAATAACAGGAAAGGGATGGGGACACCTCCATCGAAAAATAATAGGAAGGAAGTGGGGACACCTCCATTAAAAAATAATAGGAAGAGGATGGGGACACCTCCATTGAAAAATAATAGGAAAGAAATAGGGACACCTCCATTGAAAAATAATAGGAAGGAAGCAGAAATGATGGACACAGAAACAGGTTGGTTTGAAGAATGGTTGGCAGGAAGTTGAGGGTGAGTCCAACATATGGTTTCTGTTTACTCTTAAAAGAGTGAATAAGAAGGAGAGAATGCAAGAGAGCTTGAAAAAAAAAAGCAAAGATTTGAAATAAATATTTCAGAGATGTGGAAAACAAACAACTCTAGAGAAACGTGGTAAACCCCCAGGACCTCGATGAGGTTTGTGACCATGAATTGACGTGGTCTGCTAGAATGTAACATATTTCATGGGATTCTTTTGGCAGCCTGAGGCCAAACACATAGAAGGCAGAATTGTTTTGCCCCATGATTATAAGAAAAGGACAAATAGGAAGAGAAATGGAGACTACAGACATAGCTCTTTTTATTGCATTTCACTTTATTGTGCTTTGCAGACACTAAGTTTTCACAAAGGTAAGGTTTATGGCAGCCCTGCATCAAGCAAATCTATCGGCACCATTTTTCCAACAGCCTGTGCTCACTTCATGTCCGTGAGTCACATTTTGGTCATTCTCACAATATTTCAAACCGTTTCATTATTAGTATATCTGTTACGGTGGTCTGTGATCAGTGACCTTTTATGTTAATACTATAATTGTTTTGGGAAAGCCATGAACCACGCCCACATAAGATGGCAAATTTAATTGATAAATGGTGTGTGTGTTCTGACTGTTCAATTAACCAGCCATTCCTCCGTCTCTCTCCTTCTCCTCGGGCCTATCCTATCCTATCCCCTGAGACACAACAATATTGAAATTAGGCAAATAAATAACCCTAAAATGGCCTCTAAATATTCAAGGGAAAGGAACAGTTGCACATCTCTCACTTAAATCAAAAGCTATAAATGATTAAGCTTATTAAGGAAGGCCTGTCAAAAGCTGAGATAGGCTGAAAGTTAGGCCTCCTGTGCCAAACAGTTAGCCAAGTTGTGAATGCAAAAGAAAATTCTTGAAGGAAATTAAAAATACTCCTCCAGTGAACACATGGATGATAATAAAGTCAAACAGCTTTATTGCAGATGTAGAGAAATTTTTAATGGTCTGAATAAAAGATCAAACCAGGCATGGTGGCACACACCTATAACCCCAGCACTTTGAGAGGCCGAGGCAGGAGGATCACTTGAGGCCAGGAGTTTGAAACCAGCCTGAGCAATGTAGCAAGACCCGTCTCTATGAAAAATTAGCCAGGTGTGTTGGCATGCATTTGTACTCCTAGCTACTTCGGAGGCTGAGACAGGAGGATCACTTGAGCCCAGGAGTTCAAGGTTCCAGTAAGCTATGATTGTGCCACTGTCTAAAAAAAAAAACGATCGAACTAGCCACAATATTCTCTTAAGCCAAAGCCCAATTCAAAGCAAAGCACTAACTCTCTCTCTAGGAAGGCTGAAAGATGTGAGGAAGCTGCAGAAGGAAAGTTGGAGGCTAGCAGAGGTTGGATCATGAGGTTTGAGGAAAACAGCTGATTGCATAACATAAAAGTGCAAGGTGAAGCAACAAGTGCTAATGTAGAAGCTGCAGCAAGTTATCCAGGAGATCTAGCTAAGATCACTGATGAAGGCAGCCACATTAAACAACAGATTTTCAATGTAGATGAAACACACATACCTTGGAAGATGCCACCTAACACTTTCATAGCTAGAGAGGAAAAGTCAATGTCTGACTTCAAAGCTTCAAATGACAGGCTAGCTTTCTCCATAGGGACTAATGCAGCTGGTGACTTTAAGTTGAAGCCAATGCTCATTTACCATTCTAAAAAATCCTTGACACCGTAAGAACCCTTGAGAACCATACTAAATCCACTCTGCCTGTGCTCTATAAATGGAACAACAAAACCTGGATGACAGCACATCTGTTTACAGAATGGTTTACTGCATATTTCAATCCCACTGCTGAGGCCTACTGCTCAGAAAAAAAGATTCCTTTTAAAATGTGACTGCTCATTGACAAGGCAGCTGGGCACCCAAGAGCTCTGATGGAGATGCACAAGGAAACGAGTGTTGTTCTCATGCCTGCTAACACAACATGCACTCTGCAGCCCCGTGGATCAAGAAATAATTTCAACTTTCAAGTCTTATTATTTAAGAAACACATTTTGCAATGCTGTATACCTGCCTGCCCTAGATGGTGATTCATCCGATGGATCTGGACAAAGTCCATTGAAAACCTTCTTGAAAGGATTCACTATTCTAGAGGCCATTAAGAACATTCATGATTCATGGAAGGGGGTCAAAATATCTACATTAATAAGAGTTTGAAAGAAGTTGACTCGAACTCTCATGGATGACTTCGAGGGGTTCGAGACTCCAGTGGGGGAAGTAACTGCAGGTGTGGCAGAAACAGGAAGAGAATCAGAATTAGAAGTGGAGCCTGAGCATGGGACTGAACTGCTTGTAGTCTCATGAATCTCATGATCAAACTTGAACAGATGAGGAGTTGCTTATTATGGATGAGCAGGGAAAGTAGTTTCTTGAGAAGAAATCGTCTACTCCTGGTGAAGATGTTACAAACATTGTTGAAATGACAACAAAGGATTTAGAATGTTACATAAAGTTAGTTGATAAAGTAGTGGCAGGATTTGAGAGGACTGACTCCAATTATGAAAGAAGCTCTGCTGTGGGTAAAATGCTATCAAACAGCATTGCATGCTACAGAGAGATATTCGTGGAAGGAAGAGTTCATCAGAGCAGCAGACTTCCTTGTTGTCTTAGGTTAAGAATTGCCACGGCCACTTCAATCTTTAACAATCACCACCCTGATCAGTCAGCAGCCATCAAACATTGAAGCGAGACTCTCCGCCAGCAAAATAAAAACATATATATATTATTATTTACTGAATGAAGGTTCAGACGATCAACAGCATTTTTTAGCAATAAAGTATTTTTTAATTAACATGTGTACATTTTTTAAATATACTGCTATTGCACACTTGATAGACTGATATTGTGTGAACAATGCACTTTGATATGCACTGGGAAACCGAAAAATACGTGTGACTCACTTTACTGCGATATTCGCTTTATTGCCGTGTCTACAGCCTCCAATGTCTACAAGGTATGACTGTATAGGTAAGATCCTGATTGGAAAGATGGAACAAGGAGTCAGAGTTGAATTATGAGGGGAAACAAAGGCAGGACAGAGCTCACAAGATGGGATGATGTAGTTGAGCCCACAGACTGGGGCTCAGTGGCAGTGGGAAGATCTGAATCACAGGGGAGAAGAGGTGGTGGCCAGAGATTGGAATGCCCGCATGAAGAGACTTTTGGAGGTGGTGCAGTCTTGACAAATGACAAAATCCAGGCTGTAACCATTAGAGCAAATGGCTTAGCAGAGGCAAGGAAAAGGTTATGCACACACGGAATCCATGGAATTGAAAAGCCACATTCTGGATGAGTCATCTATAAAGGCACTGAAGTACATCGGACTCGTGGCTGTAGAAGGAAGAATATAAGTGCTCAAATTGTCTGCGAATGAAGGGGGCAGGGAAGAGGTATTTGAGCTCCTGGTGGATTCTAATCTCCACATGTGTAGAGTTCTCGGAGTTTCATATACTGGACAAATGATCCTTCTAGATTTCCTAAATCTCAGAGGAGAACAGATCTAGATTTCTTGGGAAGATTCCCTAGTGTAATTGGAATTTCCAAATAAATGACTTATATATTTGTAAATATTTCTTACCACGGTGATTTTTTTATACATCAGAGAAATAACCTTTGTCTAAGCATTAACCACACGCAAACTTAGAGTCACTCAAAACAAGAAGTTTATATTTTTCGTCATGGTGAATCATCATCCAATGATGCAGCCAATAGGGAACTTCCAGCAAATCTCCAAATACAGACCTTTCCTCTTGTGTGCAGGGTTTTGTTTTTGTTTTTGTTTTTACAAAGCCTCGCTCCGTCACTCTGGCTGAAGTGCTGTGGCGTCATCATAGCTCACTGCAACCTCAAACTCCTGGGCTCAAGCGATCCTCCTGCCTCAGCCTCCCCGAGTAGCTGGGACTACAGGCGCGTGCCGTGAAGCCTGGCTAAATTTCTGTTTTTAGTAGAGACGGGGTCTCGCTCTTGCTCAGGCTGGTCTCGAACTCCTGAGATCAAACGATCCGCCCGCCTCGGCCTCCCAGAGTGCCAGGATTATAGGGGTAAGCCACCCCTATGATGCCTGGCCAATCATAATCCTTGACTTGCAGATTTGAGATGAAGATTGCATGAGATACCGTGCTACGGGCCTAGCACAATCCCGGGCCCATAGTAGGGATTTTGAGTTGCCTGAAAGATCACCTGGCTGAACTCATAACCTGTGGTTCCAGTGAGAATCTCAGGCACTAGGTAGCCCAGCACAGTTCGCATGTCCTGACGAGGCCCCCCAGCTCAGGCAAGACAAGTGGCATTGGCCAGGTCCTCTCTACCCTGGCTTTCATTTCCCAACTAAGAAGGAAACACAGCGTGTGTTCTGTCTCATGGTAAAGAACCCGGATTTTGTTCAGGTGTCGGCCATCCATGCGTTTCCTGGGAGCTGGGCCCCTCCCGTGGTAATTCACTGGCCTGTCCAGTGGGCTTGCGAGATAACCAAGCCCATGGCCATGAGGAGACATCTGAGTCTCTCCAGGACGTAAGGACTACCAGGAAATATTTTCTTACTCTTAAAAGCCAGGACACTGGCTGGGCACGGTGGCTCACGCCTGTCATCCTAGCACTCTGGGAGGCCGAGGCGAGAGGATCGCTCAAGGTCAGGAGTTCGAAATCAACCTGAGCAAGAGCGAGACCCCGTCTCTACTAAAAATAGAAAGAAATTAATTGGCCAACTAAAAATATATAGAAAAAAATCAGCCGGGCATGGTGGCGCATGCCTGTAGTCCCAGCTACTCGGGAGGCTGAGGCAGGAGGATCACTTGAGCCCAGGAGTTTGAGGTTGCTGTGAGCTAGGCTGATGCCACGGCACTCTAGCCTGGGCAATAGAATTGGACTCTGTCTCAAAAAAAAAAAAAAAAAAAAAAAAAAGCCAGGAAACTAGGCTTTGTTTCTGCTTCTCAATGTTCACATTTGAAACATGGCTGAAGCCTTCCAGGGACCATGACGGGGACTCAGCCCAAGAGGACAAATCGACACACAGAAAACAGCAAACGAAATGATGGAAAGAAGTAGGACGTGGGTGATTTTGTTAAACCCATGGATTTAACCAATCCTGAATCAGAACTGCCTCAGCATTTTCAATACGTGAGATAATTTTCCTTTTGATTAAGTCATTGTTAATGAGGTTTTCGGTTACTTGCAGCGCAAAGTATACACAAGAAAGACTTGTGAACTCTTGGGTTCTGAAGACTCAGGCAACTTCAATCCTGGGGCTCCCCCTGCCCTTCCTGCTGAGCAGCTGAGTCACCTCTGACTCATCCAGTGAGCCCCAAATATCTAAAGGAGCTCAGGATAGGCGAGGAGCTCACTCCCTTTCACCGGACGACCCAGCTCGTGCATTTTTAGCCAATTCTCAGGCCAGCTTCGTCCTGTCTTCCTTCTTAGTTTCCGCCGAGGAAAGCAGAGCGCTACCGAGCTCCATGCAAACTCTGAGGCTGGGAATGAAGGTGTGAGGAGCACCTGCTTGGACCCTTCTCTCCAGCTCTTTCCCATCTGCCGAGGCCTTTTGCTAGCCTCTCTTCTCCCGTGAAGCCTTCCACCCTAATGCAAGACTATACCCTGGACCGCACAGTTAGATGCTTGGCGATGTTCTGCAAGGTCTTGCCTTCTGATTGCTCCCCAAGAGCTTGACATCGCCCCTCCCACCTGACCTGTGCACCTTCCAGTGCAGGGATGAGTGCAGCCCTACGTCCCCAGCAGTGCCAAGCACAGAGGGGCATTCAATAAACGCCCAAGTTCAAGTCAAAAGTAGACTTTCCCCACTGTCAGCAAATCACAGACATTTGGAGTTCACCACTCTAAGGCTCTCTCATCCGGTGGCCGCCCACAGTGGTCCTGCAGATGGACATCTAGCTTGTACTTCGACATCTGCCATGAAGCAGAACTCATCACTTCGTGTGCCACCCGTTTGATTTCTGGACAGCTCTCGCCGATATTAGCGAGTTCTTTCAATTTTATTATCAGGCCCCAATTTGCTTCCCTCTAACTCGCCTTCAGTTGTTTTACTTATCTTTCTAGGATAAAAAAAATAGCATGAATGTATTTCATTTTCACATGGAAACATTGATCGCAGCTATTATATCTGTTCTAAATCTTTACTTCTCCAAACTAAATATCTTCAATGACTTATTCTGTAAAAGGTATGGTTGCCAGATTTTTTTTTTCCCCACATTTTTTGTATGCACTCCCATTAGCCATTTCTCTCTTAAGACTTCATTAATTTTTTTAACTGACAGATATTTAAATAGTCTAAAAAACCTCATTTATTCATTCAACAAATATTGAGCTCTTAATTTGCGCCATGCTTACAGCAGAGAACCAGATGTGGGGCTTGTAGTCAAGAGGGAAGACAATTAAGCAGGGACAGTGAGGAACAACGTGTCCCATCCCGGGTCATTGCACCATTTCAGGGGCACCATTCACACATAATATGACACAAATTTCACCCCTTGAAGTTGTGCAACTTGGTAGAATGGTCGCTGATGCCAGCAAGCAGGCTGTGGATCAGGAAAGAGAAAGAGGGGACATTTAAGCTGAGACCTGAAATATGAGTATCAGTTTATTAGGTAAAGCGAGAGAGGAACAGTGTGCTGGGCAGAGGGAACAGCATGTAAGGAAACACGGAGGAGAAAGGGGAGGGAGCGAGAGAAAGCAGAAGGAATAAGGAGAAATGAAGCTCGAGAAGGAAGCAGGAGTCGGCCCGTGCAGTCTCTCTCGGGCCTTATTAGGGAGGTTGACTCATATCCTAAAGAGGGCGGGAATGCTTTGGAGGGTTTTAAGCTGCAGAGTAACATGATCATATTTGCATTCTGGCTTCTGTGTGGAAAGTGGATTAGAGAACAATAAAGCCAGAAGCTGGGAGAACAATTCAAAAATCTAAGCCAAAAAAAAAAAAAAAAAAGACAGTGGCCTGAACCAAGGTAGCAGCAGTAGAAATAAAAAGTAAATTATTAATTATTATTATTAATTATTACAGACATACTTGTGAGCTAGTTTGAATGTGGAGTCAATTAGATTTGGCAGCTGGCTGGACGGGAAGAGAGGAAGAAGGTAGGAGTTAAGGACACCTTAAACAGTGGGCAGGCGGTGGTACCATCTTTTGAGACTGGAAACCTTGGAGGAGGCCCAGGTTTTGAAAAATTTAGGGCTGATAAAAATCCCAATTTTGGATATATTCAGTTAAGAAACTCCGAGATACCTAATCAGAGATGTCTAAATTGGATTTCAGGAGATGTCTCCACAAGATGCTGGAGTCATCAGTGTAAATGGTAACTAAAGCCATGGGAGAGGACCTCAGTTCAGAAAAAAAAAAAAACATGCAGAAGGAGAAGAGAAGGCTTAAAGCACTGAAGAACACAATCCGTTCATAGCTCAGTTGAGGAAGACATATCAGCAATGTTGGAGACCAAGGAGGAACAGCCAGAAAGATAAAAGGGAAAGTAGGAGTATGTCGCCATGGAAACCAAGGGAAGCAGGGGGACGTAGGTGGTGATGACAGCCCTGTAGCTGTGCCTGGCCTAGGTACAGTAGGGTGATCGTCCTCCTTCTCCATGCTTGGCTGTTGGGGTGGGGACTCACCACTAAAATGCAGATCCTTTCATAGCAGCTGCTCCAAGTTGTTGGCCATCCTGGGTGTTGTGCATTGAACTGCATCTGCCCGAATTTATATTTGGTCTGAAACCCCCAGTACCTCTGAATGGGACCTTATTTGGAAATAGTGTCTTTGCGGTTGTAATCAAGTTAAAGTGAGGTCATACTAGATTAGGGTGGATCCTAATCCAATGACTGGTGTCCCTATAACAAGACAGAAATTTGGATGCAGAGACACCCGCACACAGGTAAGATGGCCATGTGAAGACAGAGGCAGAGATTGGAGTGATGCTGCCACAAACCAAGGAATGCCAAGGACTGCCAGCAACAATCGGAAACTGGAAGCAGGCAGGATTCTTCTCTAGGAATTCCGAGGCAACACGGCCCTACTGGTGCCTTGATTTGGGACTTCCAGCCTCCAAGACTGAGACAGAATACATTTCTGTTGCTTTATTTATTTATTTATTTATCTTTGAGACAGAGTCTCACTCTGTTGCCTGGGCTAGAGTGCCATGGCGTCAGCCTAGCTCACAGCAACCTCAAACTCCTGGGCTCAAGTGATCCTTCTGCCTCAGCCTCCTGAGTAGCTGGGACTACAGGCACGCACCACCACGTCGGGCTAATTTTTTCTATGTATTTTTAGTTGGCTAATTAATTTCTTTCTATTTTTAGTAGAGACGAGGTCTCACTCTTGCTCAGGCTGGTTTCAAACTCCTGACGTTGAGCAATCCACCCGCCTCAGCCTCCCAGAGTGCTAGGATTACTGGTGTGAGCCATCACGCCCAGCCTATTTCTGTTGCTTTTAAACCACCGAATTTGTGGTACTTTGTTACAGGAGCCCTAGGAAGCAAATACCCTAGGACATAAATGAAAAAAATCCCAAGTCTTTTTTATTTGAACTATGACCAAGTTACTGCATCTTCATTCTATGTTGTACAGTGAAGTTTTTTAAATTTATGACTTATGCTCATCCATCTCTACTTTGCTCTTGGATATTTGGGGCGTTTGATCTATCTGTTGATACGCTTGGCTTTTACACCTTTGCCCAAGTTGATAGAACATTAAACATGGTGGGGCAAGGCCACAGCATATCAGATATCAATCAAGCTCCTTCTTCCGGTTAGAATTACTAGACAGCTACATCTTATCGACAAGTTAATCACGTAAGACATTCTCAGATGCCTTGATGAAATCCAGAAACACCAAGCCAACCAGAAATCCAAATCTACCAGTCCAGTGACCACATAAAACAATTGTCTGGACCAGAATGACCTCAAATATGCACTTTCCACACAAGCTGGGTATGGTGCACTAGTGTTCATTTTGAGCAAACCTTCATTTCTCTACCCTGGGCAATGTGCCTGCTTGATAAGCTATTTATTCTATTCTTGCCTTGGCCTTCACATTGGAGGCACTCTGTGTCCCCAAGCATGACTCCGCAGCTCCTCTGGTACCTGACTCCACGTCCATGTCTACAGACTGCTTGCTCAGGCGTATCTCTCAGCACAATCCCAGCAAGTGCCATGCACAGTCTTAAAGGTGGGTCCTAAACAGTGAACCCTTACTGGAAACTAACAACTGTTGTCTTTTCCTCCACCTGCCTGCATGTCATTGCTTTACCATGTTCCCCCGAAAATAAGACCTACCCATAACATAAGCCCTAGCAGGATTTCTAAGCATTTGCGCAATACAAGCCCTACCCCTAAAATAAGACCTAGTGATGGGCATGGCTATGCAGCACGTCTGCACAACCCATGCATTTCATCAGGAAGCGGGAAAGAAGACGAGCAGACCCTTCTCATCTGCCCCATGAGAGCTCTATTGCTCGACATGAGAGATCGGGGCCAGTGGTTCTAAAGGAAGTAGAGTCGCAAGAAATTCAGGATGGGATTCGAGGTTTGGAGAGTTACGATGATGTTCCAGAAGACGACGACTTAACTATATTTGAGTAACTGTAGATTGTTGCACCATACTTAAAAAAAAATAATACATCCCCTGAAAATAAGCCCTAGGATGTCTTCTTGAGGAAAAAATAAATATAAGAGCCTGTCTTATTTTGGGGGAAACACGGTAGCGATCTAGCCTTCCACTCCACTCCCAAGGCAGAGGGAAGCAGCAGGGAACTTTCCACTGCAGGAGTGAGCAGGAGGCTGAGAAACGAAAGGGGTGTGGACGTCTGAACTCTTCTGTTGATGTGAGAAATGGGCCACAGATGCTGAGGCTTGTTAAACAGAAGGTGGTGCAAATGTATGTGCACATTTCTCGCCAGAAACCAAAGCTTTGTGTAAAATGTTGATAATAGAGAGGAGGGAAAGAGGGGAGGTATATACTGTCCATATCCATCCCTTCCCTTTGTTCCTGACCCGCAGCCCCTTGGGCCTGGTGACTCCATCGCTGGGGCATGTTTATGTGATGGGTGACTTTTCTGGGCTTTGCTCTTCCCTTCACTTCCTTCCCCTGTTGCTTCATAATGCATGCTCACCCTGCCCTCCTCTCTCTCTCTCTCTCTCGTCTCCACAGGAAAGCACTATGAGTGAATAGAGGCAGATCAGTACTGTAAAACAAAGAAATGATTCATCATTCCAGAATCATAGCATCTTTGTTCCTGTATCTCGAATCAAAAGGCCTCACTATCCACAATCTGTTTGCTACACAAAGAGTCAGCACCTGCTTTGTAGCCACAAAGGAAAATACCCATTTGATTTTTTTTTCCAGATTTCCCAAAAGCTACTTAGGATATTGGGGTTAATTAGACAGAAAATGATTAGAACTAGAGAGCCAGCTTTATCATTGGGTATGTTGGTTAAGGTAACACTGGATGCTAACAGATAAACCATAAAATCTCAGTGGCTTAACACAACAGGAGTTTTTTTTTTTTTTTCTTTTTTTTTGAGACAGAGTCTCACTTTGTTGCCCGGGCTAGAGTGAGTGCCGTGGCGTCAGCCTAGCTCACAGCAACCTCAAACTCCTGGGTTCAAGCAATCCTCCTGCCTCAGCCTCCTGAGTAGCTGGGACTACAGGCATGCGCCACCATGTCCGGCTAATTTTTCCATATATTTTTAGTTGGCCAATTAATTTCTTTCTATTTTTAGTAGAGGAGGGGTCTTACTCTTGCTCAGGCTGGTCTCGAACTCCTGAGCTCAAACAATCCACCCGCCTCAGCCTTCCAGAGTGCTAGGATTATAGGCGGCAGCCACCACACCCAGCCAAGGAGTTTATTTTTATTCCTTACTCCCAGAAAGAATGCACGTGGAGGGGGAGGGGGGGGGGGGGGGAGGCAGGGAGAGGTAGAGGAGAGCTCTGTTCCACATTGTCATTCATGCTGAGTGAGAGGGGCTCTGTGTTAGGGTCACTCCTCAGAAACAGATGGACCCCACACACCCAAAATTTGGTTTGAACGTCTGGCGATGCCACATGTGTTTACTCACATAACGGGGCTTCCGTAACACTCTTCCATAATGGGAGAGCATGGCAGGATCCCAAGCAGGTCCAAACATGGCTTGAGAGAGAGAAGGAAGGGGCAACTGCCTCATATTTTATGATACTGAGGGGACAGGGCAGGGTCCAGGAGCCCCAGGTACAGACTTGGACTTGCATGGTTTGGACTTCCTGCCAAAGCCAAAGGAGGAAGTGCTCAGGCCTTCCTACCTCCCTGGGGGGCAGATGAGGTCAGAGAAACGGTGGGCTCGACAGCTGCCAACAGATACCAAAAATGGGGTCGGACTCTGTCACACTTTGCTGTCATCAGTGCATGGCTTCCAAGGTTGCCCCGGATGTCAGCATGCATCCAGAAGACAAGAAAAGAGGGACAGTTTGCAGAGGATCATGTACGAGAGAGGTTCCAACAAGTCTGGCCAGGGAAAGGCGGGCATGTTCCTTGCGCCCACATTCCACTGGCCAGAACTGAGTCCCCTAGGTGCAAGAGGGACTGGGAAATGCCACCCGCTGGGCAGTCGCTTTCCACTGACAACCACGGCAGGGGGCAGGAATCTTTAGTGTGTGCTCAGCCTTTTATTGCACCATGGAATACGAGCAGCAATGGATCTAGGTGTTGTGAGGTCCAAAGCTTGTCTTTAAGAAAAAAATAAATAAAAGTCACAGATAGCAAATTAGAAAAGGCTCTGCAGTCAAGGTTCATCAGCTTCACTGCGGAGGCTCCTGCTGGAACTTATCACAGGTGATTCTACGCAGGCCAGCACCAGCCACTCTCACCTCCACTAGGACAAATCAAGAAGAAAGGGCCGTAGTTCCCAGTGTGGCTACAGCACTCCTTCCTGGGAGGGGGTAAACTCTGGGATTGGCGACTTCCTGAAACTCTAGTCTAGATTCTATGAAAACAATTGCAAACGTGCTGTGAGAATTGGAAAACATTGCATTGTTACATGTTTTCTGTTAGTAAAGACAGATACAATGTTACCTCATTGCAACCACAAAACCTAGAGAAATTACATCCCCTTGGTTTTTCCCCTTGTATGTAGCTATTCAGAGGTTTGGAATAGGAATGCTTTTTAAGTAAAAGGTTTGCAGGGGGGAAGCCTGGCAAATATTGTGATTTGGTGGCCTATGATTTCAGAAAGTTTGAGAAGTGCCAGTATCCCCTTGGGGGCCCCCAGCCCCGAGATTCTGTGACTCAAGAGATGCTCCAGAATGTCCATCCCTTAACCTACTCTTTGATATGCCTGGTGAGGGGCATGTGACATAAACCCAGAGTGGAACTAGGACCCCATAAGAATTGTGACACTCCACTGCCCCTCCAGCCTCCAGAAGCTAGGGACATGCCCCTCTCCCCCACACACAATAGGGTTGTGGCCCAGGGTCCTCCTCAGAATGGCTCATTGGAGGAACAGGGGCACGAGCCCCCAGACAACAGCAGGGCTTCCTTCACTACATGGGTTTTAGCTCCACCAGTCCTCCACTGGGTAAGAGCTTTCGGTACATACCTTTCTCTCCTTACGTTCCCATTTTCATTTTCCTATTGCCTTGATTTTCTCATTTATTTGTATTCAGCTATATTGCACCACATTGAATGCAATTTTGCAAGCTTCCATTCAGGGGAAAGTGGCATAAAATAAAATGCTAAATGCAAATACATAATCAAGTGGAGAACACAACCAGAAATTTTGTTTAAATGATGACCAGACAGAGGCTGGGTAATGAAAATGACTTCTTGGGGCATCTTTTAACTTTCAGCTTTCATCCGTCCACTCATCCAGTATTCCCCAGCACTGTCTAGGTGCCGGGCTTCCTGGCAGGTGCTGGGGATCCGGCCTCTCTGAGGTCAACCCTGTCCCCAAGGACGGATTGCCTTCTGCCTGTCCCTCCCGGCTGCACAGCCTGTGGGTGAGACGTGTCCGCAGCCGCCCCTGCTCACCGGGCTGCGACAGCGGGTTGAGGAATGAGGCGCGTGGGAATGGTTACTGCGGTCACCGCCACAGGACCCACTGAGGGCAGAGCAAGAGGAAATGGGCACAGAGAGCAGCAGGAGGGATGGGCTTTGACAGAGAGGGACAAGACTCCCACCGTCCGGATGGGAGGAGCTGTCTCGGCTGGCGGGACAGGTACAGGAATCGGTGTGAAAGTCTTCCCCGGATCTCCCAGGGATCTGGAATCTACTCCTGACCCGGAGTCCACATGACCCATGACCGTACCTACCACACCCTTGGCACTTACTCATACGGCCCCTTGTGCTGCTCTCCACGAAACTGTCATGCCAGGGAGGAACATCTTCACTCTCTGCAGAGAGTACGGGACGCCAGCCGCTTCCCACCCACCGTCAACAAGTATTTGGGGGCCTGCTATGTGCGACGTCCCACACACTGGGGACGCCCCCGTGGAGAGAGCAGACACAAGCGTCTGCCCCTGGGGAGCTCACGTGCCAGCCATTCTAAGTGAGTTTTAGGCTTTTAGAAAGCGATCAGATCTACGGGGAGAAATTAAGTAGGGTAACTGCATGTACATTATACTTCAATAAAAAATTATTTTTTAAAATAGAGCCATGAAGGGCTATGGTGCCCAGAGTGAGGAGTCAAAGGTGAGAGGGGAGACTGCAGTTTTAAGTAGGGCAATAAGGGTAGGTGTCACTGAAAAAAATGACATGTGAACAAAACTTAAAGGAAATGAGCTGTGTTGACATCTGAAGGCGTGTTCCATCCTGGGGACCTAGGGGTGGACAAAGTGGCTCACACTGTCCCCCTCCAGCCAGTGTTGAGGTTCATGAACACTGAGGGCCCCTAAACTGTGGCTTGGCCTTCACAAGGACAAGGGACCTTGAACCTCTCTGAGCTTTAGATGCTTTCGCTGCCTCCTCTCTGCCTTTGGGAAGCGTTCCAAGCAGGCTACACACCTCTGCTGAGCCCCAGGGTCCTGTGCTATTAATACAAAGGATTGTTTCCTAGGTCCTTAATCAAGCTGAGCCTCAGTTTACATATCTATAAAATGGGGATAATAATACCTCTTCCTCATAGGATTGGTGGAGATCAAAAATCCAAGAAGAAAGAAAAAGTCACGGGGGTGAGGCGGGGGGCGGGGGGGGGGCGGGGACTGGGGTCTCTGAACGGAGCCAGGAGGCCCCTCACTGGGCTCTTTCACTCACTGTGTGCCGGGAACTGGGCTAAACGTCCACACTGATCAGCTATTTCATCCCACAGCGGTGCTGTGATGAAGAGGCTCTCAAATCACCGTCTTCACTAATTGGGAAACTGAGGCATACAGACTTCGAGGGGTCTGAGCTGGCGAGTAGTAGAGCTGGACCACGAACCCAGACCTGTAGGAGCCCAGGGCTCCAGGCTACGCCACACCACACCTCCTCTCTTGAATTCTCTCGAGCCAGATTTCCTTCGGCGGCGTGAGCAGGAAGGACCAGGTTCTGAAAGCTCCACTACACGCCGCCATGCTCACACTTCCTCCCAATCAGCCCTGATCTCTGCGGCCTCCTTTGCTGGGATACAACCCAGTGGTTTTCTTTTTTTTGCTAAATTCTTATGAGAAGAGAGCGGTACCCCCCGAACCCGGGGGCCTGATTAATTTTGGCAACTGTGGGAGGGAGGGAAGCGGAGGCATTCTTAGAACTGGGGCCAGCGGGCTCCACTTTCAGCAGTTCTAGAGACCATGGCATGGGAGTTTCGAGAGAAAGCCCGTGACTCACCCTCACCTCTCATGCACGGTCTGTTTCACCCGAAGGCACGTCGCCTTCCCATCATCCTCCCTCGGCCCCCTCGCCGCCAACTCTGCCCAGCCGCCAACGCCCCGCAGGGACCTGTCACCTCCTCACACTGCCTCCCAGCGAGTCCACACCTCAGCGTGGCGGGGGGTCCTCTCTGCTGGGCTAACGGAGCTGAAAATCCGGTGGGACCACAGCCCCCTGCCCCAGACCCTCGAGGCAGCTTCCTTTCCCAGCCACGCTGCACGGCGTTAACCACTTTACACCCCTGAAGAGGAGTTGGGGCTGGCCCAGGGCATCTGGAGGGACAACTGCCGTGGTAGGACCACTGTCACCAAGGCACGTGAGAGGGGTGGGTCTGCAGGGGGCAGGGCACCCGGGAGATGATGGAGCAGGGCCAGGAAAACATGATTCTAGGTGCCCAAACCCACATTCCCCTTTAGGTTAACTCCTGCCCACACTGGTATGACAATAACGACTACAGTACTTGCTACTGAATATATGAGAATATATGGCAATGATGAGCACCATGGGCCAGGCTTTCGTGTAATTTCTGCATGATCTAACTATGCTGAGGCTTTCATGTGATTTTTTTTTATATATTTCATTTGTTCCCCTCGACCACCCTATGACACAGGTGATGATGTTTAGTCTGGGTTCTCCAGGAAGCAGCTTCCCAAACAGGATTAAGCGTACAAGGGTTTTATTAGGGAAGATTTCTTTAGGAGAGAAAAGAGAGTGAGAAGTGAGCCTTCAGACCACATCTGACCCCAACAAGAAAGAGGGACAGGAGGCTGAGTGCAAGCGTCCCAGGCACGAGTTGTCTACAAAGGTGCCAGGGTCTTCTCAAGCAAAGGTTGGCATCTTTAGAGTCCTGGTTCCCCCAGGAATGGACGGGCCTTAGTATCCCTGTGCTCTCTCAGTCACTGGGAGCAGTGAAGGGACATGTGACGTCTGCACAAATGTGACAATGAATGTCAGAGCATAGTAGCTGGGACCCTTGGACAATGAAGCTCCCTGCATTAGGAGGTCTGTGAGATGCATTCTTGTGGGTGCCTCAATAATGATCCCCATTTTACTGCAAACTGAGGCTCAGAGAGGTCAAGTGATCAGCTCATAGTTTGAACCTGGTTTAACATAAACTCCAGAGATTTCTACTGAGCGGTGCGCATCTGACCTATGGACCACTACATCATCGCAAGTCTGATTGCTCAGGTTCAGTAACCAGCAGAGGCACACAGCTGGTGTCTCATAAAGGCTTTTTGGGAGGGAATGTGGCTAGGCTCCTGTAAAGTAAGAAAAAATGCTTATATGTGTCCTGTGTCCTCCACAACACTTAAGATGCTGAGCAAAAGCCACCTCCCCCACCACCACCACGTGCCTTTCTCTGATATCCCTAACCAGAGGGGATCCCTCCCCAGTAGCCTCCCAGGCCACCCTGGGCCTCTCCTACAGCACCCACCAGAGTCTGCCTTAGGTTCGAGTTATCTGCATACTTGTCATGTCCTCAGTGTTCCTGCAGGGCGCTTTGCATGCCTGTCCGAGAAGCAGGTCAGGTAGCCTGCTCTCAGATTTTTGTCTTGCAGCCTTTCTGCCTATACACCCAAACTACATGCAAATGACCACAACTGAGCGAGCAGAGCTGCTGATGTGGGGAGAGGCTGAAGGAATCCCCTACCCGCGTCCCAATCAGACTTTTCCTATCGCCCACGATGTGGCTAGGGGTCTGCATCTGCATCTATCAGTTTTGGGAAGTGCTTCGAATGCCCTCTTACTCTCAGCTGACTTATCCTACCCCCAGATTGCTCCACTGGTGACAGCAAATCCTTCCACGGACCTCTCATTCAGAAAGCAACATGCAAAGTGCATTCATTCATAAATTGACCTCTTATTCAGAAAGCAATATGCAAAGTGCATTCATTCATCTCTTTGGCACTGCCTATCGAAACCTAAAGTGTATACACCTCTAGATCCAGCTAGTAATCTATACTACAGAAATCCTTAAGAATGTGCTCAATGGCCGGGCGCGGTGGCTCACGCCTGTAATCCTAGCTCTCTGGGAGGCCGAGGTGGGCGGATCATTTGAGCTCAGGAGTTCGAGACCAGCCTGAGCAAGAGCGAGACCCCATCTCTACTATAAATGGAAAGAAATTAATTGGCCAACTAATATATATAGAAAAAATAATTAGCCGGGCATGGTGGCACATGCCTGTAGTCCCAGTTGCTTGGGAGGCTGAGGCAGCAGGATTGCTTGAGCCCAGGAGTTTGAGGTTGCTGTGAGCTAGGCTGACACCACGGCACTCACTCTAGCCTGGGCAAGAAAGTGAGACTCTGTCTCAAAAAAAAAAAAAAAGAATGTGCTCAATACCATACAAGATACTTGCAGCATCTATACCAATAGTAGAAAAAGGCTGGGGGGACAAAAATATCCATCTACAGCAGATAGTTAAATTGTGGCACATCCACATGATGAATGCTCTACAACTAAAAAAAAAATGCAGTAGTTCTATGAGTTTAGACATGGAAATTCACTGAGATATGCTAAGTCAAAAAAGCAAGCTGCACATTGTTGAATGGGAATGAAAAAGTTCTGGAGAATGGGTACAAACTATGTGAATATACTACTGCTGAACTTAAAAATGGTTAAGGTAGTACACTTAAATATACACTTAAAAATGGTTAAGATGGTAAGTTTTATGTTAAGTGTATTTTATCACAATTTTTTCAAAAAGCAAGTTGCAGAACAATATGTCTAATGATACCATTTATACTTGTTATAAACTTCAAAGAAATGTCTCAGTTGTGCTTTTAAGCACAAATGTATCTGGATAAATTAATAGAACTTTTTCAATAAAAATCAAAGTAAAATCAAGCTGCTTTTTTTTTTTTTTTTTTTTTAGACAGAGTCCCACTTTGTTGCCCAGGCTAGAATGCCATGGCGTCAGCCTAGCTCACAGCAACCTCAAACTCCTGGGCTCAAGCGATCCTTCTGCCTCAGCCTCCTGAGTAGCTGGGACTACAGGCATGCGCCACCATGCCCGGCTAATTTTTTCTATATATTTTTAGCTGTCCAATTAACTTCTTTCTATTTCTGGTAGTGACAGGGTCTCACTCTTGCTCAGGCTGGTCTCGAACTCCTGAGCTCAAATGATCCACCCGCCTCACCCTCCAGAGTGCTAGGATTACAGGTGTGAGCCACCATGCCCGGCCTAAAGAAGTTATTTCTGAAGAGGAAACTGGCATAGTTGGGTGAGGAGAGGTTATAGAGCAAATTTCACACTTCGCTCTGTATGTCTATATATGTATGTATATATAATTTCTATGTTTGAATTACTAAAGTTACTTGTGTTCATTTTTCTTTAGATGCATTCATCCATAAAATTACACACCAAGTACCTACCCTGAGTCACCTGTCAGTTTCAGGGCCTAAAGTAAACTTATTAGACTGGATTTCTCACCTACCCTCTTCTTCTTCCTTGCACACTAGCTCAAAGAATGCCGTGCCCTCATTCCCCTTCCCTCCTGCCCTCTTCCCTCCCGTGGGCAGGTGGGTAGGGGGAGAGGTAAGGCCGAAGTCTCGCTATGAGGACCATTTCCTTAGTACAGGCTTATGACCAGAAAAGGAGACAGCTGAGTGCCAGAAAACCATAGGCCCCTCTAGATCTTACTACAAATACCAGATCGCTCTGCACCACAGACTCTAGCTAACCAAGCTCTCGGTCTCAGACTCAGATGAGATCGTGGTTTCTTTGAAAAGCAAACCTTTGACTGGTGACTTCAGAAGCACAGGTCTCCAAATCAGAGGGTGAGGGCTGGGAGAACTCGTCTCATTCTGAAACTTGAGGCCTTGTTACCCCAAGAGGCTCTAGCTGTTTGAGGAACAAGAGGCCCACAGCTGCCAGGACTGAGGAAGGAGCAAGATCACGTTTCACATGGACTCAGACTCTCCCTGAGCCAGCCAGTGACTACTCTGGGCGAGGGCCAGAGCCACCCAGACAGGGTGCCATTTGCGTAACTTCTGCAGATACTTTGCATATCAGCATGCTAGGATCAGAGAGGTCAAGACTAGGATTTGATCTTCTTGAGCCTCAGAGACAGAACCAAAACCAAGCAGGCTAGGGGGAGACACTTGGGAGGGATGGGGGACTTGAGAAGGGGGAAAGTCAGTCCCAATATTTCACTTGCAAATCCTGGCAGGGGTGTGCCATGCGGGTAGGAAACGTCACCGTCCCTGACAGCAAGAAACTTATGCAAACAAATGCATTTGCATGGCAGACCTGGTCCACTAAAAATGACTTACCATCACAGGTTCCACGGCTCTCAGATTCTACAGCCCCAGCGGCCCCACCTGAAATCCTGCAGCTTGGCAGCCAAAACACATCGTCCCCCCAACCCCTGGCAAGAGCTCACCATCTGAGCAGTCACTGCTCCCTCCAGAGGGCAGATGCAGATTCCAGGGAACCCCAGGCTTGAGATGTTGGAGTATTAAAAATAAAAACACATCAATGGGGGCTAAGGCACACTGGCATTGAGTGTGAAAGGGTAGGGCCACTTTGGCCTCTTCGGCCTGAGCTGCTCTTCGAGAAGATTTTCAGCCACGATTCAAAAGTACAAATGCCACATTTGGATTCGGTGCATTGCTTTCCCAGCAGTCACCGCTGGCCTCATTTAACCCTTGCATGCCTGGGTGGGGGGCACAGGGGCACCAACCCCAGCCAAGGCATGGATGTGGGGGCTTCCGCCAGAGGACAAGGAGCCAGGGCGTGTTTCTTTTGACCACACTCCTCTTTCCAGTCTCCAAACCTCGAGGCCCTAAGAGGCTGCCCCATGCCACCTGGGCTGGGGTGACACACCCCTCCCTGTCTGGACCAGTTTCTAAAGTGTCCAGGCCTGTGCATGCATGCAGGGAGGGAGAGGAAAGAAAGACGAGGCCACTCTCTGCCGCACACAGGCATTCTGTATGTCCCCAACCAGCCCCTCAAGGGCAGGAACCGAGTTTGGCACTCGGCTTGCTTTTCCCAAAGCACACGGCATCCAGGAGGTGCCCGGATATTCCGTGGTTTAGCATGTTGGGCAGACGCTCCGCACTGGTCTGATCGGGAGAGGAGATGAAGTCACCCAAAGGGCCCCCAGAGCTACAGCAGGGTGTCCCCTCCCAAGAGCTGCTCCTCCCAAACTCAGCCACTCACCCCGGGGGCCGGGGCCCGTAAGTGTTGGCTGCAAGAGACAGAACCCAGAAGGCGCTGGATTGTTGGGGTGCGGTGCAGTGGTACCCCCCCCAAAACCCCCTCTGACCCGCTCTGGCCCACCTGGGGAGTGCCCGGCAGGGTTTGTTTACATTCCCCAGCGAGTGGGACAGCCACTTTCCCCTGCCTCACCACCCTCACCCTCCGCCCTGAATAACCGAATTTCCTTCACACCCTGGGCTCCCCACGCACCGTTCACAGCCCTCCGCGTTTCCTGTCCCCCCCCAACCCGGTCAAAGGAAAACCCCGAATTTACTGTTATTGTTTATCGACCCAACCGCCTCCTCGCCCCAAGACACAGAGACCCATGGAACTAGGGGCAGGAGCCTGACCCCGCCAGGGCCATCGGCCCCACTCCAGCCCTGCACTCCCTGCGCCCGCTCTGTAGGGCGGCCCACGAGTGACAAAGGAAATCCAGTAGCTCACTGCATTCCTCACGACAGCCACAGGGCCTAGGAACCTCATGCCCATTTCATGGAAAAGGAAACGAGACTTCTGTGGCTTCTCTCCTCCCAGCCCCCTTGGCCCTCCCTTAGCAAGAAGACCTCCATGGATTTTAAAGGAGCTCTAAACTTGGAAACAGATCTAGGTCATCTGACTGGTTGTGTCATCTTGGGCAAGTCTCCTTACTTCTCCGAGCCTCAGGTTCCTCTCGGAACACTGGAGGCTGTACTGAGCCCCCCAGAGGGTGTTCGTGATGGTGAAGAGGGCACTCGGCAGGTGCCTGGGGGTGTCTGCATCTCCTCCTCCTGTCCCACACCACTTACGGGTATCCGAGCAGCACACCTGCTCTCCCGCCCCCTGCACCCACACGACCCAGCATCTGCCTTTAGGGACAGAGGTTTCCATCGCTGTCCCATGCGGGAGTTTGGCAGGAGGTGGTTAAGTTCCCGCTAGAAACAGGCTTGCGACATGCAAGGTCAGGGCATGGGGGCATGGAAAGCACGTGGCAGGTCCCTGGCCCTTCGCCCCAGCCACCTTCCCTGAAAGCCAACATCGGGCTGGATCCTCGCTGGCCAGAGTCCCCCTGAGCTGGGCCGACCCAGACAGGAAAGGAAGCAAAACCGCAAGGGTGGACG
>VSMD01044755.1:0-10861 GCA_008750895.1 Mirza zaza | reverse complement strand
ACCACAGGGGGAGGTAACCACAGGATGGAGGTGACCCATGGGGAGGTGACCATAGGAGGGAGGTGACCACAGGGGAAGGTGACCACAGGGAGAGGAGACCCATGGGGAGGTGACCATAGGAGGGAGGTGACCACAGGGGAAGGTGACCACAGGGAGAGGAGACCCATGGGGAGGTGACCATAGGAGGAAGGTGACCACAGGGGGAGGTGACCACAGGAGGGAGGTGACCACAGGGAGAGGAGACCCGTGGGGAGGTGACCATAGGAGGAAGGTGACCACAGGGGGAGGTGACCACAGGGGGAGGTGACCATAGGAGGGAGGTGACCACAGGGAGAGGAGACCCATGTAGAGGTGACCATAGGAGGAAGGTGACCACAGGGGGAGGTGACCACAGGGGGAGGTGACCACAGGGGGAGGTGACCACAGGAGGGAGGTGACCACAGGGAGAGGAGACCCATGGGGAGGTGACCATAGGAGGAAGGTGACCACAGGGGGAGGTGACCACAGGAGGGAGGTGACCACAGGGGGAGGTGACCACAGGAGGGAGGTGACCACAGGGGGAGGAGACCCGTGGGGAGGCAATCACAGGGAGTGGTGACGTGGGGGTAGTGACACCCACCTGCAGAGCAGGATGAGGGAGCACCCCCGTGGGAGGAGGCACAGGGAGGAGGGTGCCCGACGGTGCCCATCCTGCAGGGAAGGCCCATGTGCTGCGCTCCTGGGACAGCAGGGATGCGTGGGCAGCAGTGTCCTGCTTCCTCCTGGCCTGGGGCCGGCTGGCTGCTGTGTCTGCATCCTCAGTGCCCAGCCCCCAACACCAGCCGGCCAGAGTCTCACCCTCAGCTCCTGCCAGGCCCAGTGGCCGGGCCACCTGTGGCTCCAGGGTGCCCCAGGCTCACTGCTGCCATGACCCGTGACCCGCGCCAGCCACGAGCCAGGCGGGGAGGTGCTGAGAGCCGAGCTTGCCCTGCGATGCGGAGAGTGGGTGCCTGCGGGACACAGCCGTGGGTGGGTGGGGCGTTCACGCCTGTGCACGCGTGTGGTACCCGGTCTGAGGCCTGTTGTCACGGGCAAATGCAACACGGTGCAGCAGTGCAGACCGTCTCGGAAGAGGCTGGCCGGGGACTCGCTGGCAGCCTGAGGAGGCCGGATCGTGTGGATTTTCTCTCTCCTAGTCGGGTGGAATTCAGAGCACCCAGGCAGAAGAAACTGGAAGTGCACTGCAAACTGGGTTCTCTGCAGCCTTGGTTTATTGCTGACTATCGTTAACACAGGCCCGCCTCTGAGGGGCCCTGCGGGGGCTGGGCCTGTCCTTCTGCGTGCTCTAGGGGCGGGGCCGAGGCGGCCGCCGCGTGGAGGGTGCACCTGTATGTCTGGGCTCCTGTGACACCCACCGTGTGGCCGAGGGGCGGGGACTGTGTCCTGGGCGTCAGCAGCAGCCCTGGCCTCCCCAGGCGGGGGGCTGGAGTGGGCGGAGGGAGAAGGGGTGGGGGTGGGGAGCCCATGCTCTGAGCAACCGTTCAGCATCAGGCCCCATGGGTGGCCTCCTGCCTCGCTCCACTGCGCTCTGCTCGGCTGCCTCAGAGCCCAGCGCCACGACTTGGTGGCGGATGGCGAGTGCAGGCGAGGCCCGCTCCAGGCGCCAGGTCCTCACTCCAGCAAGGGCTGCCGTGGCTTTGGGGAGCCGTGACCAGCTCCGGGCCTGCCCTGCGTCTCCCCGGAGCTCCGCCGCGGGGCCTTGCCCGCGTCCCTGGGTGTCTACAAACCAGGCCCTGGGAGCAGGGCGGGGCACGGTGGGGCCAGGTCGCAGGAGCCGGCAGGGGCCCTGCAGGATGGGAGTGTCCAAAGGACCGAGGCGAGCGGGTGGCGTGGCAGGGCCGTGCCAGGACAGCCCTCCAAGCCGCGCCGGAGGCTCGGCTGCTCGCAGAGCTTGGGCGGGCCCCACACGCCAAACAGGACAAGGAGGAATCGAGGAGGAGGACCCAGGCTGTGGCCAAATCGGGCCTTCGGGAGGGGAAGGCACGGCAGCGCAGCAGCCTGGAGTGTCACAGTGTCCTCTGTGTCGTCTGTGCTGGGGACGGCAGGAGACAGAGGCTTTGGCCAGAGGGTCCCGGCTGGGTCCTGAGCTGGGAGCAGACGCAGGCGGGTCTGTCTGCTGACTACACGTGGCCGCTGTGGACGTGTGTCCCCGAGCCTGTAATCCCCTCTCTGCCCTGGGCTGCAAGGAGGCGGTGCTGCCCGACACCCACCCTCTGCTCTCGCGCCCCACACCCCGCTCCTCATCCGCTGGAATCCTGGAATCCTGGGCGGCCGACCCTCCTCGCGCCTCTCCCATGCTCACGCAGGTCCCTGCCCAGGACACTCCGAGGGCCTCTGCCTGGGTGGCTGCGTCACCCTCCCAGACCCAGGGCGGCCCCCCGTTTCCACGGCTCCTCTGCACACTCCGGCAAGCACCTCCCGTCTCCCTGGAGCCGCTGCAGGGCTGCTGCGCTCTCTTGGTGCCAGCGATTGCGGGGCGTGAGGACACCCTCCCTGCAGCGAGCCTCCCAGGTCTGGCTCCTCCTCCTCTGGTGGCCTCAGGGTGCCGGATGACATTTGTGGCAGCATTGGCCGTGGGGGAGTGGTGGGCTCCCCCACCCAGGCCCTTCTCTCGGTTCTCACAGTGCTCAACTCCAAATCGGAGCCCGCGGCCTGCACAGCTCACTTTGGGAACAGCGGGATATGCTGGGTGCTGGTTGCCATGGTTACTCCGGGCAGCATGCCCAGCACCAGCCTTGGCAGAGGGGCAGAACCTCAAGGCCATCGTCTGGGCCCCTGGATCCAGCCATGCCTGAAGCTGTTCTCTGGATGATGTCACGAAGTCAACAAATTCCCTTTTCACTCAAGTTCATTTGAATGGGTGTCCCAAATTGCCAGGGAGGGGGGCACAGAGCAGTCATGAGAATTTAAATTGAATGTCTTTTGCTGCCTGCCATTGCTAACGGGACTGTCCTGCTCCCAGAGTGGGCTGTGAGGCCAAATGGATCTTGTTCCCAATGAATGGGGGACTTCCTCGGTCTCCCCAGCTGGCTGGGGCTGGTCCTCCCGAGGCCCTCCCTCCGAGGCCAGGAAACCCTCCCTGCTCTGCGGAGGCTGCTGCCTGTCCACCTCCCCCCCAAGGCGGGGCCGCGGGGTCAGGGATCAGAGAGATACCCCAGGCCCGATGATTCACTGTCCACTGCAGGGAGACCAGTTTCCTTCCGCACGGGTTGTTCTAGCTCACTCTGCCTCAGTGCCCCCCTTCATATCTCTCTCTTCCCTCTCCATCCTCTGTATTTACCAGGCTAAAAATAAACTCCTTCAAACACAGGCAAATATACACGTACTAATTGTCATTATTTTCCTTAAAATTATGCAAGTCACGTGTGTGGCGGAGAAGGCAGAGAGCCCAGTGCACCTGCGTCCCCCAGACTGCACCGGCGGCCTACGCCCTGGGCGGACGGGAACTGCTTCCTTTTGGCCGACGGCGGCCTCAGCCGTGCTCTGTCACCCCCCCTCCCTGTCCCCTACAACTTCTGGGGAGGATTCCACTGACTTCTGCTCACTTTCAGTTGTCACATGCAGCTGGTCCAGTCTAGAGCTGTCACTCGGATGGTGCGCTCGAGGGGGGGGGGGGCGGCCGCCATGTTGTGAGGAGACCCAAGCAGTCTTGCGGAGGCGCCACGAGGTGGGGCACAGAGGCCTCCCACCGGCCACCACGTGAGCGGGCGTCCCCGGCCACGGGTCCTCTGGCCCAGTGTCATCTGCAGACGTGGCTCCCCGGCTGTCGTCTTGGTGGCCTCATGGCAGGCCCAGAGCCAGGGCCACCAAGACTACAAGGTGGTAAAGGTGTGTTGTTTTAAACCGCTGAGATCTGGGGCAAGTCGATCCACGGCAATAGATTACACGCGTGCTCTGTGTGTGCACGTATATGTTCTACGTGATACGTCTTTAAATAGGGTTTTCTTCCCAGAGATGGCATCTTCCCGAACATTCTTCAAAACTGGCTGATTTAGAAATGCCCGGCTGCCCAGCGTTGCCGTGGGGGAGGACGGCAGGCCCGCTGAGCGTGCCCCCTGCCACCCTGCATTCCCGGTGGCCCTCGCAGTGAGGCTGGGACTCGTGGCCCGTCACGGCCAACGAGCCCCAGGCGGAGGTGACACACCTGTCTCCTTGCCCAGCCACTCAAAGGCTGCGTGGCCCTCCACGCGCTCCTCCCCCACCTGGGACGCCCCAGGCCACGTCTGTGAGGGCAGCGTCACACGATGACAGCACCTGAGTTCCCAGTGGCCCCGTGGAGCAGCACCCTGCCCATCCACGCCCTGCTTTGCAGCGGAGAGAAACGCGTGGCGGGAGCGTTCGGCTGTGGGATTCGGGAGGTCTGCTTGTTACTGCATCGCGCCCAGCCCACCCTGACTCGTCCACGGCGGCCGACAGCAGTGGCAGACAACAGCAGTGGCAGACGACAGCGGTGGCAGACGACAGCGGTGGCAGACGACAGCGGTGGCAGACGACCAGCGGTGGCAGACGACAGCGGTGGCAGACGACAGCGGTGGCAGCCGACGAGGGGCTGGCACCAGGGCCTGCGCAGGGTAAGGCTCTTCCGGAAGTGCAGGCGGAAGCACTTCCGGGGAGGAGCTCTCCAACAAGCCGCAGGGCAGCTTCGTGGGGGAGGCTGCCCGAGCCACTGAATGCTCCCATCCCTGCCCTGGAGCCTTGTGGGGTGCGGGAGGGCGTCTGCCCTGGGTCCTGGGGGTCCAGGGAGTCGTCGAGGCGCACCTGCCGCCCGGAGGTCACCTCAGGTGTTCCGAAGAGCACGTGCTTTGCTCTCCCCAGTTTCCAGCGAGGGGAGCCCCCGGTGGTGAACACAGACCTTGAACCTGGACTTTTGCGCTATACACCACCGCCACCAGGGTGCAGGGACAGCAGGGAAAGAGGCCCCGTTCTTTCACAGGGGGTCACAGGGAGCGCTGTCCAGCCGGGGGCCGGCTGTCAGAGTCGGTCCCTCCAGACCCCAACCAAACGCCGGGCTCCTGCCCGAGAAGGTCTCCCGTGGCTCCGGGAGCCCCAGCCCGGCTGATGTCCTGCCAACCTCCCCGCCTCCCCCACAGCTCCGTCCTGCGGTCCGAGGATGTCTGGACAGATGGGCCACCGCCTGGCTCCCGGCTCCCTTGAGCTCGGCCAGTGGAGAGCAAAGGCAGAGGAGCCCAGCAGGGAGAGGCCAAGGCAGGGGTGCGAGGGCCCGTGTCACGTGCGGTCTTGGCCAGCCCGGCGTACCTAACTATCCGCCAAACGCTCATCCAGGTGTCCCGGGAAGGTATTTTGCAGAAGGAGCGAACATCTACCATCAGGGTCCTCGATTGCTCTGGGTGGGCCTCACCCGATCAGTTGAAGGCCCTAAGTGCCCATGCCGGGGGGCTTGACTGAGAAGCGGCAGTTCTGCCCAAAGACGGTGACACCCGCTCCTGCCTCACTCCCCCCTACAGGTGCACGTGTGGGGACGTCCTCCTGGTTGTGCCTCCCCGAGGAACGACCGCGGGGTGGGGCCGAGGGCCCCCGTGTCCAGGGCCTTCCCAGCAGTGGGCTGTCAGGACCCAAGGCCGGCGCCGGCTCCTCCTGCCCCCAGGTCTGGGGCGGCTCCCTCCCGCGCCGCCCCAGGTCCCCATCCCACCCGGAGTCCTCAGCCCGCTGCTCTCGGGGACGGTCCCTAATTAAGTGCTCCCTAAGTGATTCCGTGCGGATGTAGCTTCTGCTTCCTGCCAGGCCCCTGCCCGCTGCCTGACAGTCCCCTCCCCGGGGCCAACTGCCGCCGGGACTTCCCGAGCCTCTGCGGCCGGAGAAGTCTGGAAGCCACCGTCCTCCTCCCTCCGATCCGCCCTAACAGCGGGAGTGAGAGCTTCCAAGGAGGAGAATCCAACCGGGGCCCAAAGCCCTGGTTCACTTTCTTGCTGGCAATGGTCATCCTCAGCGGGTCACTGTTCACAGGGGCAGTGTGCTAGGAAGCAGGGGGACAGGGAGGAGCAGCCCGCCCCGCGCCCTGGGCACGGCGGCCCCATTTCCCTCACGAGGCCCCGTGCTGCGGGCAGCTCCGGGGAGGAGGAATTTGCTCCTCTCACCCTCTGCTCTGTGTCCCCCGGGAAGCCTGTCGCCCCTTCCTGGCAGGGATCCCCGAACAGCCAGCCTCCTCCACACCTGCACGGTTGCTATGGAGACGGCTGGTGGAGCAGGGCCGGTTGTAGTAACCGGGCGCGCTGGCCTTTCCCTGGAGCGGCGGCAGGGTGGGCGCGGCGGGCACTGGCCTGTTCCCGTGTCGGATATTTTGTTCATCAAACCACCAAACTAGTATTGATCTTGGTTAGTGAGTTTTTCATCACCCCACCCCACCCCCGCCCTAAATATTGCCCCAAGACAAGCGCCTGGTCCTTCCTGCGCTCTGGGACAAAGTGACAAAGCGAGAGCAGAGGGGTCCGGCCTGCAGGGGTGCCAGCCTGGCGCTGCCAGTGCCGGTGGGTGGCGCCCCCGACTTCTTGCCTGGAGGTGGGGGGCAGGGAGGAGCCTGGGAGCCGCAGGGTCTGTGTGGCCGCCAGACCAGGGCCAGGTCCCGAGGTTCCCTCCCTCCCGGGACTCCACACCAGCACCTGGCAGCTGATGGACGCCCCAAACACTCACAGCCAGGAGGGGCTGCCCCCCAGGCCAGGACCCCAGACGCAGCAGCACAGGTCTCCCTGTCCCACGGCAAGCAGCACCCGGGGACAGCTGGGGGCTTCGGAAGCGGGAAAGACCTGGGGGCCCGGCGCATGGGCAGCGTGGCTGCAGCCACCGCAGTGCTCCCTGGGCGCCCCAGCAGCCGGCCCGGGCCGGACCCCTCAGGGTCAGGAAAGCCCCGTTGGCTTCGAGACGTCCCCTGAAGCTGTCAGCGGCACAAGCACCAGGGTCTCCTGGAACCCCACTTTGGGGCAGCAGCCCAACAGCTGGTTTGGGGCCTGGTCCCAGGGGAGCCGGGACACCCGCCCGTCCCCAGGGCTGCCCTCTCACCTCGCAGGCCATCAAGGGAGACAGCCGGCTGCTCCACCGGCTGCCGGGGGACGGACCTGTCTCCTGGCTCCCCGAGGGTGTGACGGTGGGGCTCAGGGGCTTGGGGACTTGCCCACGGTCACCCCGAGTGCCAGGGCGGCAGGCGGCCCCCGCGGTCCTTGTCCAGCCTCTGCGTTTGGAGCCGTCAGTCCCCCATGTCACGAGCTCAGCTCCCCTGGGAACCGAACCAGCAGCGGGGCAGGTGCCACGGAGCCCCTGGGCTTTGGCCCTTCCCTGTCGTCTTCTCCTCCTGTGTCCCCTGGCCTGACCTCATAGGTCTTCAGCGGCTGGTGCTGGACTCTCGTCAGCGTCCAGGGCAGGCGGGTGAGGGTGGGGGCAGGGCACCTGGCCTGCAGCCCGGGAGCGCAGTCGTCCCTGGAGCCCGGCCCGCCCTACTGGAGTTGGGCTCAGGCGGCCCAGAGGACCCCCGCCCGGCGGACGAGGCCTGTGTGTGCCGGGTGGGCTCTGCGGGGGCCCCGCCCTCCCAGCTCCCCTCAGCCCAGGAAGCCCTGCCAGGGCCCATGAGGACCAGGAGAGCCTGTGCGGGGGTGGACGGCGTGTGCACAAACACGCCAGGACACCCACACCAGGACACCGACGCCAGGGACACACACAGAAACACACCCCACATATGCACACCCTCTCAGGGACACATGCCGCAGACACACCGTGCACACCACACACACACCATGGGCACACACACACCAGGGACACACACAGAAACACACCCCACACATGCACGCCCCCCAGGGACACATGCCGCAGACACACCGTGCACACCACACACACACACCAGGGACACAGAAACACACCCCACACATGCACACCCCCTCAGGGACACATGCCGCAGACACAGCGTGCACACTACACACACACACCATGGGCACACACACACCAGGGACACACACAGAAACACACCCCACACATGCGCACCCCCTCAGGGGCACATGCCGCAGACACACCGTGCACACCACACACACACATCATGGGCACACACACACCACACACAGACAAGCATACCCACACCCCACACACACCCCGCATAGACACACTCACGTGATCGCACATGGACACACAATTGCACCCACACAGATGTATCACACAACGTGCCACACACACAAACACACATTCACTCACACATCAGCCCACGACTGTCACACACACAATGACAGGTCGCCGCACACACCCTCGCTCACGACGCGCACGGTCTCGCCCCACCCGCCGCCCTCCCCGAATCACACCCGTGCCCTCCACACGCCCCACCACACCCGCAACCGCGCCTCCCTCCTCGCTGGCAGCACGGAGCTGCCTCGGGGTGTCGCGGCGGCCACCGCTGTGTTTCTGCTGTCGCCGCCCGGGCAGAGGCCCCGTGTGCACAGACCTGCCGTCCTGCCGGTGGAGCTCTCCCCACGGGGCCCTGGGGGCTGCTGGGCCCGCCCGGGGCAGCCAGGGTGGGAGGGCGGGGACAGCTGGCCGGCCACGCTGGCACCACTCTGGCCAGGGGAAGGGCCCGGCATCCCCGCCGAGGCCCAGAGAGGCCGAGAGCTTGCCCCGGGCCACGCAGCACGGGAAGACCCGCCACACAGGCTCTGGCGCCTGCCCCGCTCCTGCCTGGACACCCGGGCGGGGTGGGGCCGGGCCCAACTTCTCCCGCCCTCGTTTCCTCCCGGACGGGAGCTGGTCTTCATCTTTCCCAGCCCCCTTCCCTGCGACTCAGAGCCCTGTCGCTCGCCGTGTCTTGCACCCGCAGCCTCACGCGTGGGTGTGGGGCCGGGGCGCCCCTCCCCCGGACCTGGCTCCTGCTCTGTTGGACGGAGGCCGCCGTGGGAACGGGCTGGCACGAGCCAACACCCAGCACCTTCCCCCAGTGGTCGGCAGTCGACAGATGCCGTGTGGACACGGGACCCTCGGTCCGTGCGACACGCCCCAGGTGGGACGCGGTCGGAGAGGCGCCTGGTAACGGCAGGGCTGGAATCCGCCCGAATGCGGTCGGAGGGACGCGGGCGGCTGGAGGGGCGCTCCCACTAGGGACCCAGGGAGGCAATGCCGGGCCACAGGGAGGGGCCGGTCGGGGAACTTCCTCCGCCACCCCCGCACGACCTCTCCTGGCGTCCCTCTCTGAGCCCCCCGCATCTGCGCAGGGCACCCGTCAGTGTTTTGAGGGCCTTCGGTCATGCCGGGTTGGTTAGAATGCTCATGGCTGCAAGGGGCAGAATATCTGGCTCCAAGTGACTGAACTCCCAAGCCTAGGGTGACAGGTTCCAGGGTTGGCTGCCTCAGCAGGGCAGGGACGGGCTCTGGGGCACTTCTCAGCAATACTCAGCAATTCTCAGCAATTCAGTTGGTTTTCCCTACTGGTCACAGAGCGGCTGCCAGGGCTCCGAGTATCACATCCTCACATGACAGACAGGAAAGAGGACTGTCTCCTTGAGTAGCACTGTTTGTATCAGGGAAGGAGACCGCTCCCAGACACACCCAGCTGACTCCCTCTGAATCTTGGCCCAAATGGAAACCAGTGCCCATCCCTGCCAAAGGGACGTGGAATCGTCATGGCTGGCCTAGACTGGTCGGGGATCAGACTCTGGTGCTGGCTCCACCTGCCAACACCTCCCTCCCTAATACCCAGACAAAACGGGGCATCGGCTGCGAGGCGGAAGGGGGAAGGTGGCCCAGCCCGGCCCGGCCCCTGGCACGTGGCCTGGCTGCTCCCGTGTCCCCGGCCCTCTGCCCTGCCACGCCTGTGGGACCCGACTCGCCCCACCGAGGCTCGGTCTTGACCCCAAACGGCACCGTTTAGTCCAGGACGTCAGAATCCCGCCCCGCGAAGCCCAGGCTGTTAGGTCTCTGTCACAGATGCAGGAACTGAGGCCGGCGACCTCGAGCCTTCCCGGGGCGCCCTCGGGCGCTGCCGGCCTCGCCCCCGGCCCCCTGGCGGGTGCGGCTCCGTGTGGGCGAGCCCCGGATACGGCCAAGGGCGAGGCTCTGACACTTGCCTCCCGCGAGAACCGCGCTGTGGGGTTGGCAGTCGCAGGGTCACAGGAGGGAGAAAAGGGGTGCTCCCTACACGCCTCCCCACGGGCTCCGGCCGCGCACTGGGGTGCACTCTGGGAACGAGGGCCCTTGATCCACCTGTGCCCCTAGAGGAGCCAGGATGGCATCGCCGTGGAAACAGCTGCCGGGTGCCCTTGGGTCCTGTCCCTCCCCTCTACTCCCTGAAGCCCCCTCACCCCTGGGGGACACACGGGCCGGGGACCCGGCCCTTAGGCAGGGCCCGCCGATGGCCACCAGTGCTCACGGCCACCAGGCTCGGCTCTCTGGGGAGTCCTGACTCTCCGGATCTCTGCAGTGGCCTCGTCTATTGAGTCTCTTCGCCATGCCTGCTTGCTCTGGTCACTGGTCCACGGCACGGGCCACGTTTGGGGACACGGGGCTGGGTGAGACGAGCCCGGCCTGGGCTGCAGGGAGGCCGTGGGGTGCAGGGGGGTACGGCCTGCCAGGGCGGTGGCGGAAGTGGATGGAGCTGGGTCCAGAGCGGCCAGGCTTTTGGGCTCCCTGGAGGAGGCGGCACTGGGGCCGTGCTCTGGAAGAGAGTGCAGCTAGAGAGCCGGGGTGGGGCAGGGACGGGCGGCCAGGGTCCCCCGACCCAAAGACTGCGGGTGGATGTGGCGTCCGTGAGGTCTCGCGGCTGTGTGAGGAAAGCATCTGCTCACCTGCTCACCATCAGAGAAACAGGGATTTATTTTTTGAGACAGAGTCCCACTATGTTGCC
>VSMD01044753.1:0-60422 GCA_008750895.1 Mirza zaza | reverse complement strand
CTTCTAAATATAGCATTTATTTGATGTGATGTGGTGCTGGTAAATGTTTAAGAATCAGTTTTCCAGGGGGAAAAAAACCCTTATTTGTAGCACTTGCCACTTCCTGTGGTGTAAATACTACAACCTTAGCAAATTGCAAGCTACTAACATCACCTCACTAAATGTGAAATTGGAAAGAGATGCACAACAGCATACATTATATAGTATTTCCACTGTACATATATAATAGACATAAGTAACCTTAAGTGCTTAGACAATAGGAAAATGTAGTAACATAGGAAGTGAGTTTTGAATATTTATAATGTAAATAATTTTAAAATATATTTAATTGTAAGTTGATATAATTTACATTTTAATAATGGCATGTCTAACAACTGGCTCACATTTAGCTCTAGCACACTACTGACACAGCTTGACCTTTCTGGCAGGTTCTGATCCCACACTCTCAAAACCACCTGCTGAACAACTCTTCCCGGATCTCTTCCATAAGAAACCACAAACTTAGCATACCAATATCTAAACACACTTTCCTCTTTGAATCTCCTAGTGTACACTTCTCTTCCTCTCTTGACTTCCCTATTTCTATCAATGGTGCCTCCAATATCCACTTAATCAGTTGCTGAGTTGAAGACTCTGCCTATGCAATATTTGTCTGATCTGCCACCTCCTTTTCATTCCACTTAGGGTTACTGCCCTAGTCAGACAATTAACTGGTCTCCTCTCCTTCAGCCTCTTCTCACTCCAACCTATCTGTCAATACTGTTAATCTTCCAAGTGCGTAGCTCTTATAACTTTTCTATTCAACACACGCACACACACACACACACACACACAGAAGCACACATAATCTGGCCTTCAAAACTCTACTTGCTCCAGGTAATCTGGACAGTACTTTATTCCCTGTGCTGGGAACATGTCTTATGGATTCTGATGGTGATGTTTTGCTCATACTTTCCCCTTCCTCTGGAATGCCCTTCCTTCCCCATTGGGAGACTCATACGTTTTATTCAAGACTCAGTTCAAATGGCAATGAAAATATGTGGATTGGTTGTCTTGGGAATATATAAATTGATGTGAATCTGGAGGGTGGAAACAAACAAGAAGTGCCAAATCCAGCAATCACTTAAAGATAAGCATTTATTTGGTCTCTATCTCTTATGGAGGCTTTATGAAACATATTGCACTAAGGTAGCACTTAGCTGATTGGTATTAAACGGTTTGCTGGGAGCAGCATGAGGTTTATCTCAAACCTATGGATGTCAATTATACATACTACAGCTGTTCTTCATTAACTGAAATGATCAAGAATTATCTGTACTTTAACCATTTGGTGTTTATTATAATTATTTCCCTCTTAATGCCCTGAGTCAAATTGGGGTTGGGGGGTGGGGAAAGGTGGGTGGTAGAGACATGAAGCCCCTGAACCCTGGGCTGTCACTACCATTGATAATCCTCATTCATCCTTGGTGTATCGATCATAGGTATTAAAGATCTACCCTATTAGGAGCATTTCCCAAGAGTCAGAAACAAAGAAGCTAGAATGTGTGTCTTTTATACGTCTCTCTTCCTTCAGCCCTTACCCAATGTTTAGAGTAAAATAAAATGTCTCAAGTGCTTGCTCTTTTGAGTGGGAGAATCACAATGATCAGCAAGTGAGCAAGTGATTTCTTTTTTCTTTCAAGCTGAAGCTAGAGTTTGGTAGTCAAGGAAATAAAGGAAGAAGGAATAGGCTGCCACAGCCCTCTGGTCACTGGCACCAACTTCCTGAAGGAGTTAAATTATTTGGGGTTATGGAAAGCCTGAATCCTTAGCCCAGGGCAGGTGAAAAAGAACAAAGGAGAGGAAGATGGTAAGGGTAAAAGTGTCTCAAACCAGCCTCCTTTCACTCTTAGATTGAGATTATCAACCAGCAGTCTGGAGACCTTTTCCATGAAAACAATTGTTACAGATGCAGATTTTTGGCCCCCAGCCCCCACCCACCTGCTAAATCACAGTCCCTAGGGGGACAGCCTGGGAATGTGTGTGTTTCATAGGTACACCCAGTGATTCTGACACACACTAAATATGGAAGACCACTGTTCTAGTGCTGGCCAACCATGGCCTGTAGGCTGGATAGGCTTTGAGTTAAAAATGGTTTTTACATTTTTAAAGGGAAAGAAAGAAAAGAAAGGAAGGGAGGGAGGCAGGAAAAGGAAAGGAAAGAAACAAGAAAATACAATATAGTTAACAAAGCCTAAAACATTTATTATCTGGTCCTTTACAGAAAAGTTTTCTGACCCCTGTCTGGTGCATTGCGAATAAAAGGCCATATCCAAATTTAGCCCCAGCCCAGCACTGCCACGGCTAAAATAACTTGATGTAGCAGATATTTAAAAAAAAAAAGTGATGAAATATGTAAAGTTGTCATCTAAAAATGCACTTGTAATAACTATACGTGGAGAGAAAAATGTCTACATATAATTATAGTAAACATTCTATAATATTTTTAAAAATATAGTTTCACCCATACAATAATTTTGATAACTCCATTTGATTCTATCCTTCCATGCACTTGTCAGATGGCAAAATATCACAGATTAACCCAATAAACTTATGGCATGTATATTTTTTATTGGACTATGTATATCCCAAGCATATTAATGTCACACATGAAGGGAAAATGTAAAAATGTACTCCAAAATGTTTGGGGAATGAAAATATTATACATTGTCAAAACAATGCACAGGAAAATGATGAACAAAAGAAAAAAAGGAAAATTGAACTTAATATCGCTTTACTTAAAAGAAGTTTAAAAATCACAGAGTGGTTCCACCTCCTAAGAATCTTGGGAAAAAGGCTATGAACCTCACCTCACAAAGGGTTCAAATATTCACATTGTGTCTAAGAGGCTCAGCAATTGGGAATCATGCCAGTTAGATTCATAAAATAATCCCAAAGCCAGAAAGCAATTCCTTTAGGGATAGTTTTCTAGATGTTTGTTCTAGATTTTTAAAAATTTGTTTATTTTCAATGTGGAGAAATGTTACTGTAGAATCTAGAAATAAATATTGGCTTTCAAAACTATTAACTTGCAAGTGACTTGTCTTTCAGAATTGTGAACTAAAATAGCTCACAATAATTTTGTTTCAGCAGTATTTTTTTTGCAGGAATGTTCAAATCTTACTAGCAATTCACATTTTTTGATAAAGATTTAAAGTATATAACGATTTAAAGAAACAAAGTTTAAAACACCAGATAGTCTTGAAACCTAGCATGCTTCACCATTTAATAAAATTATGACTCATTTTAGTACGAACATGCTTTTTTAGTAAGAAATATGCTTTCTGAGCTAAGTTTGAACTGCTGGGGCACATGGGACACCCACAAACCCAGTCAGCAGAAGTCTCAACCTCCTAAAAGATTAAAGGAAAAATAAATTAGTGTGTACAGAGAATGAAGAAAAAAAAAATCCCCAATGGTACTAATCTATAAACGGAAGTAAAACTAAAACTCCCCTAAAATCCCCCCAATTATCAATCCTTATAAATTCAGCAGTTATCTTCGCCCTTTACTTCTTCTCAAACCCCTAGTTCAACCAACGCGAAAGTTTTAGCTGACTTTTATCTCGTAAAATAGAGCCTTCAAATGACACTAAGCACGGACGCCGGCCTCCATAACTGTCTAACTTCTAAAACCACGCATGCAAACGTGGGGTTTCCTGAGTCCTGCTAGGGGCGGGCTCTATCTGGAAGCCCGTGGATTTTTCTGCAGGTGTGCAATCCAGGGCGCGCGTGCCGCGCAGGGAGGCGGCAGAGGCGTGCGGTGGGCGCCGCCTGGGCGGGGCCGGGTGTGTGCCCGGGTGAGAGTGACGGACATGTGACAACCCGACGGTGGCGTGGCGGCTGCAGGACCCTGGAGGGGAGTGAAAGCTCCGCCGGGGTGCCTCATTTGTAAGCACTGAGAGCCACAGCTCCAGTGGTAGTTAAGTGTCCTTTAAATAGGGATGTTCTTTAAGAAAGAAGGGAAAGGGGATACAAAAAAAAAAAAAAGACCTGGCCAGACATCCTATGCAAACATGCTCCCATGCCCTACTCCTCCACCCCCTAATTCCCCCATCTCCAGAAAGCTGAGTTTTAAACCCTGCTGAAAATCCAACCTTAAAAGCGGGAGTTTCCCCCGCCCGGGGCCGCCCCCGCGACAGCGAATCCGGGCCGGGCCGGCTCGGGTCCGGCTGCCCCGCGCACTCGGGGGGCGACCGCGCTGCACCGCCGAGAAGGAGGGGAGGCGGCGTCAGCGGGGCTCGGCGCCGCCGCGGCCCGGGAGCGGGGTTTGCGCAGGAAAAGGCGCCGCCGCGGCCCCCGGCCGCCCCTCCCCGGGCCCGGGCCCGCCGCCCGCGCGCCGCCAGGGCCCCGAGACGCGCCAGGCGCAGCGCGGCGGCGCGAGAGCCCGAAGGGAGCGGCGGCCCGGCCGGCCCGGCGGCCCCGCGGCGCAGCCAGGGCGACCGCGGAGGCGGCGGGCAGGGCGCGTGCGCACTGCAGGGGCGCCAGATTTGGCGGGAGGGGGAGTGTCCAAAGCTCTTTGTTTGATGGCATCTCTGTTTACAGAGTTTACACTTTAATATCAACCTGTTTCCTCCTCCTCCTTCTCCTCCTCCTCCGAGACCTCCTCCTCCTCCTCCTCCTCCTCTTTCTCCTGAGAAACTTCGCCCCGGCGGTGCGGAGCGCCGCTGCGCAGCCGGGGAGGGACGCAGGCAGGCGGCGGGCGGCGGGAGGCGGCAGCCCGGTGCGGTCCCCGCGGCTCTCGGCGGAGCCCCGGGCCCGCCGCGCCATGGCCCGGAGACCCCGGCACAGGTAACGGGGAGCCGGGCGGGCGGCCGAGGGCGGGGGCGCGCGGGGCGCCGGGCGCCCGAGAGCAGGTGGGAATTCGTTCCCGGATCCTCTGCGGGGCTGTCAGACCCTGCGAGGACCTGGAGCCCCCGCCTCGGCGGCAGCCGCCTGAGGGACTGTTGAATGGAAGAGTCTATGCGGGAAACGTATCTGGACCTTGGGAAGCACGCCCTGCGGCTCATTTTGCAAGTTGCACGGGGATGCATTTTTCTTCAGGGGGAAATGAGGCAGCACGTTCCAGCCCGGGGCAGAGCGCTGCCCACCAGCCCCGGGAAGCCCACCAGGTGCCCGGCGTGACGCCGCGGGCGAAGGCGAGGGAGTCGCGGCGTAATTGCTGGAAGCATTGAGATATGTTTGGACTTGGAAGTGCAGAGCATATGGCAGATATAGGGAAGATGCCGGATTGTTTAGTAGCTGCAGGTAGTTCATTTAAATTTCATTCATTCTTTGTGGAGGCGAGGAAGAGTGTCAGCTGACAGGCGGCTGGAAAGGAGATTTTAGGGGAAGAAAGGGTCTCGCCGTTTGCAAATTGTTTTAAGCCCTGGTTTTGGAGGCTCGAACCCTTATTCTCTGAGAGGCTTTTATTCCTACTGCAAACATTGCACGCGTCCCCACGCGCGCCAGCGCTGCACATGTCACCGCGCTTGGGGAGGCTCGCCGGGATGATGGGTGAAGTCCCCTAACATTTTGGCTGGACGGATGGGAAGAGGGCGAGGAGGAGGGAAATGCTCGTCTGAACTGTCACTTGCTGGCTCTCCAGCTTCCACCGGCCGCTGGACCTCCCGGACTGAACGCCCCGGGGCTCCCTGCGAGCGGCCGGTGCGGTAGCTAGCAGGGCGGCCGTCGCGGTCGCCACTCGGCGCTAAGGGACAGAGGCCGGCAGCACCCAAGGCCGCTGCTGCGCAACCGGACGCGCTCCCCGCGGGCTCTTCCCTGGGCGAGAGGTCTGGGCGCCGCGTGCACACGTGGACGCGGCTGAGGTCGCCGCTCCTCCCCGCGCCCTGCTCCCTCCGCCTTAGGTCGCCCGGGCCGAGGCGAGGTGACCCGCCGGACCGTCGCAAAGGAGTTTTGGGAAAGAGTGGAGGCAAAGCAAATCCCCCCAGTTTTCCGCGGGTAGTTTGATTTTCTGATACTTCTGTGTCGTGGAACCGGCGGCGCGGGTCCCCGCGGGGCGCTGGGGAGTCGCAAAGAGAGTGGCTGAGGACCCCGCGGCAGCACTCTCCCCCCACCCCGGCGGGCCGGGCGCCGGAGGAAAAGGGGGCTACTTGGAGAGCCCTGGGCTCCCTACGCCCGGGCCTGGCGGCGCGGGGCGGGGTGCTGCTCCTCTAGAGGTTTCACCTTTCGCCTTGGGGACTTAGGAGAGCAGCAGGGGTCACCTGTTGTTTTGAGAGCTGACGCTGGCAGCAGGTGGAAGGGGTGCTGGGAGGAGGCGCGGCCGAGACTCCGCGCCCCGAGGCCTCGGCTGCCCCCGCGGGGCGGGGCCGGCAGGTTGCCCGCGGCTCCCAGGTAGCCCGGAGGGGAGGAGGCCGGGAGGGGCGGGAGCCTTGAACCTGTCTCAGGGGGAAGAGAAACCCGGCTGCGGGCTCGAAGCCGTTTCTTGCAGGGCGAGCGTCAACCGGGCAGGGATTATTAACCAGGTCAGCGAAATGAGTCTGAACCCCTTTTCTAGAATCACAGTAGAGGCCACAAGGCACTTCCTCCCGCTCCCCTCCCTCTTCCCAGCCCCCAACACCTCTTTTCTTTTTCGTTTCTTTGCACGGTTTGTTTCCTTGACAGAATGTAATATTCATAGTTGTACTCCTGTAACCACATCGGGTCTAGCAGGTGGGGAGTCGAGTGCATCAAGCCTGAAGTCAGCCTTTGAAAGTCCTCTGACTGTTAGGTCTGAGATCTTGTCAGAGCAGATAAAGGAAAAGTTATTTCAGGTCCCTAGTAGAAATTAATCATGCTACCGAGGCGACCCGGACGACTCAGAGCAAGGAAATCGCTTGCAAAGCCCAAAGGCGAGCCCCACGCCGAGCCTGCTGGCCGACCCGGGAGCTGGCGCGGGAGCAGCCCGGGACTCGCCCTGCTGCCTCCTGGCCGCTTCAGGACCTGCACACGTCACAGCCAGCTTTCCCGAGACCTTGGCTTTGCACGTGTGTGCCCCTGTGCTTAACTCTGAAGAGGCACGGGAGACAGGGGGTCGTCCTTTATCAGCGCCGCAAAGTTCCTGAGAAATAGAATCCAGGCCCTTACGGATAGGCGAGGAACTGGGGTTCTGAGAGAGAGGAAGTGATTTGTCCAAGGCGCACAGCTAGGTGGAGGCAGAACTGGGACTGGCACCTTTGCCTCCAGAACCCTGGTCCTGTTTGATTCCTGTTCTCTCGCACCTGCCGTCGGCTGCCCCCTGCGGGCGGCTGACTACGCTGCTCGTTCCCGGGGTGTTAAACTGTTGCCAAGACTGCTCAGTGACTAGTTTGAAAATGCCAGTCCTCCTCCTCGGTTCTGAAAATGTGACCAGCCAAACCTAAAAAACTAATTTGAGCTGAATCTGTGACTGCGCTTTCAGATTCCTCTAGCTTTCTTGGTGTCCCTCGTGTTTCACAACGGGCTACTTCATTTGGGGGCTTTACGATGCTGATTTATAGCTCTGGGTTTATAATAATTTTTTCTTTTTCTTTTGGTTTATCATACTGTGTTTTATGTTAAAGGGAAACTATAGTAATTATTATTGACCAGAAGTTGTTTAGTACCTCCTGTCTGTGGTGTGAAACAGAAATAGGCTCTTGTTTCAAAGGATAGACACTAAATGAAAAAATGATTTCAGATTATAAATACAGTTTAGTGGGATTTTTTTTTTTTTTTTTGGTCTTGGTGGTATTTTAAGTTTGGATCACATCAAGTCACCATGCAGCCTGAACCATCAGATTGTTGCTGAAAATAATAGTTTTAAATTATAAAATCCTCCCATTCAGGATTTTTGGTAAGCAAGTACTTTTGCTTGACTTGCAGGGTTTGGTAATATACATTTGTGAATTAGTTTGGGAAGACAAAAATCTAGTGTGAATATAAATTTTATTTATAAAAGTTATAATTTACATTATGATCATTATTTGTATTGGTCTCAGTTTGATGGATTTCTCAGTATTACAATGATAAACTTTAGTGAAGTTTCTGAGAGAGTATTGTTTCTACCTTAAGTTTTATAAAAAATTATAATTAAAAGTAAACTGTGTCTTTAAAATTATTCTCATCTAATTAGTATATGATTAATAAACATTAAGTAGAGAGTTACTTCAAAAGTCATCAACATTCTTAGGTTTGATCCACTGAGTAAAAGAAAAATCTCTTTTGAAAACAGTAATGTATTCTTTTTAAGCCCATAGATTTCTTTTAGGGAAATCCTTCAGTTTTGAATGTTTTATAATATTTCAAACACCATTCAGTCAGAGACAGAAAAAACAAGAGTAAGATTCTATCAAGTGGTCTAATTTTTCACTTAGTTACTCTGGAAACTGAGAATTGTAAACATGGCCACAAATTGGATCCACCAGGCCCAGAGTTTGAAGCAGTTAGATATAAATGTTATTTACAAAACAGTGTGATCACTTGATGGTCTTATCCTTCCTTAGGTTTTAAAATCCTTTCCTCTTAGGTTCTCCTAATCTTCTAATCTTTAAAGGATGACTATAATTATGTTATTGGGTATATTCTTGATTTTTTTTTCTTTTAATAAACCACCAGCCCCATTGAAATCACATAATTGAATTGTTTATTGTGTTTGGGAAATATTATTTACACAATATGACGTATGCCTAAGATTTTGAGTGTGTACTTATATGAAGGACATGGGCTCTTGTTCCTTTTCTTGTTCTTAACATTGAGTTTTAAACTTAAATCTTCATTGGTTGGAAGCTTGCCAAATGTGTAACTTGTCCCTGGTCTAACAGTAACAGCAGGTTTAAACATGCAGGGCAATAGGAAAGTGCCAGGTCCTTTGCTGTATCTGTGGATACCAATAACAGTAGAACCAGTTTACAATCCTAGAGCAACAGAATGCAGAAAACAATCTTGTTATGCAAGTTTTCAAAGTTTTATCTTCGTAACCTTTGAAAGGATTGTTGAAGGGTTTTTGTGTAAGTTTTGAAACCCAATAGTAGTCTAAATCCTCTTGTTTCAGCCCACATCTGCCCATTCTTATTTCTGCAGCATATACAGCAGTGATGAGGATGATGAAGACTTTGAGATGTGTGACCATGACTATGATGGGCTGCTTCCCAAGTCTGGAAAGCGTCACTTGGGGAAAACTAGGTGGACCCGGGAAGAGGTAACTAATCACCTTTACTAAAAGATGGAAAAGAAGTAGTGTGTATAATTTGTGAAACATAAAATTTCAGCTAAACTGCAAGTGTTCAAACTTGTCAGCATGCTCTTTGAGATTAGCCTAGCCTGCCTATGCTCACCTCTGACCACTTCCCCACATGGACACTGTACCATTCCTTTCCAAACCATTTGTACTTCTTTGAATGTCCTCTCATTCCCACTTTAGGTTTCATCTGTGTTTCCCTCTGCCTATGGAGTTCTCATCTTTTTACCTTACTTCCTACTTCTTCCTTACCTATGAAGACATCAGCTCTTCTGTGAGGCCATCCCTGGCTTTCATGGATAGGGTTGGATATATCCTCCTGTTGCCCCAAGCATGGGTGCATGTTCTGTCTTATCATTGCTGTGACATATATATACCTCCACCCTCCGACTCCAGTAGACTGCAAGGCTCTTGAGGTCAGGCCTCAATGTCTGTTCATCTTTGTGTTTTCTAAACCCAGAATTGCTTGACACAAAGTAGGGTATTAATAAATGCTCTCCTGAATAAGTGCATGAATTGCTGTTTCCAAAAAGAAAACAAAGAATAAAGCAAAACACTCATAGAACACATTGTTATAATGTATTCATTCAATATTCTTGATATAATATCTCACAGAACCATATACCTGAAGGTGTGTCCTGAAAGCATCCAATAATGGATGGAGATATATCTGCTTCCCTTTCTTTTTCCACTAGCTTATTAAAAGCGTGATCTTTGTAGGAATGGAAAAATACTTTACAAGCAAAATTATTAATGTGAGAAAAAGTTTCTTTTTCTTTAATGTTCTCAGACAATTTTGCAACTGATGCTAGAGGATGTCATGTTAGAACAAATGGTATTAACTCTTCTTTGGTTTCACTACATTCTGCTCCATTTAAACCAGGGCCAATGTGGACTGGCAGACAGGATTCCCAGGGAGGCCCATAGAAGGTGCATATTTTACCTATTGAGATTGTGCACTTAGGTGATCCTTAGAACATAGAAGTTCTGTTGTTAATAGTGTTTTCCTAATTCCTGTGTCTATATTGTACCACGGACCTGCATTGTGTATGAATATGCCTTTGCAGAGACATAGAAGGAACACATTCATAAAGACACCTGTGAACTGGTAGGACTGTGCACAGTATGTGAACCAATTGGCCACAAATGTTTAGTGTCTTCTGTGTTCTAATACATTTGGTTTCATTTAAATTGTGACTATATTGATGAAAGAAAGAAACAATTTTCTTACATTATATAAGTCTTTAAGTTTAATTTAAAAAATGACCTGCCATTTTTGTTTTATAAGAAACAGGTTTAACTGACTGGAAATATTGTTGCTTATTCAAGATCTTATCTATTGCCATAGTTAAATGTCTATTGAATCTAAAATTTGAATTCATTTTTTTCCCTACAAAGTAAAACAGTTACCATATATTAAATATTCAATATGTGCCAGGCATGATGCTAAATGTTTTGCATAAATATCTCATGTAATCCTGTTGATATCAGCATTGCCATTTTATAAATGACAAAACTAAGGTTCCGAAACACAATTGATTAATAACCAAGTTAAGATGCAAACTCTGGTTTGACTTTAAATAAATCTACGCTCCCAAACCAGTGTATGACATTAATATCTGCTGTGTTTGGATACTTTTGAGAGATTTCCCCCCTATGTTGTGTTATTGGATTGGTTTCCTTGTTCATTCTAACTAGAACATAGTTATACAGTAAATGACTGATATCCTAGGATTGCCTTTAAATGTCTTAGGATGAAAAACTAAAGAAGCTGGTGGAACAGAATGGAACAGATGACTGGAAAGTTATTGCCAATTATCTCCCGGTAAGTTAATAATAATTTTTTCATTTTGTAAAAGAAAAGTTCCTCCCAAAGATTTATATAAAATACTCTAGGAGAAGTTATTAAGATATTACATATTTGCTCACATATAAGAAGGGAGAGATGTTCCATTCATAACTTGTATTTTATATTATAATGTATACAATTGGGATTTCTAAATAGATTATTAAAGGATTTTGACAACATCTTAAAAACAATTGCTTTTTGTTTTATGTTTTCACTTATTAGGATAATATAAATTAGCATTTTGATGATTTGTTACATAGTAGATGATAAAACTTGATATTTTCTGTAAGTCAATTTCTTGTAAATTCTCTATTTTTGTCAATAACCATACTTTTGGTTTAAGATTCTGGAGTCCTTTCTTGACTTATCCCATCCTCCCATCCTCCACATTTAAGCACTTACTAAGGACCCTGGAATTTCTTTGTAGTTGTTCATTTTCTTTTTATTCTCATGGTTGTGTGACTGGTTAGGCTCCTGCCTCCCATCTGGACTATGGCGATGGCTTCCCCACTTGTTGCTTTCCACTTTTCCATCCATCCCAAACACCACTGGCAGATGGAGTTTCTTAAAATGTAGCCGTACCTTATCTTTTCAAAACCAACAACAGTGACTTAGAATCTCACAAATTAAGTAAACTGCCTGGACCAGGCACACAAGGGCCCTCCTCTCTGGCCCCAACTTACAGCTCCAGTTCTGTTTCCTACTTCCTCTCTGTGAGCAGGTTTGCTTGGATTCATTTCTGCTTTCCCTTCTCCTCCTGGGGATCCCACCTCCTAGAATGTTCTCCCTTTGCTTCACTAGTTAAAGTTCTGTCCATCCTTTAAAGTCCACTTCAGGAGCTTTGGCAGACTTCTCCCAAGGAACAGTTTGTCCTCCTGGGAGATGCTTGTCTTCTTCCTTCACTATCTTTATACTTTGGCCTCTTCTTCCATATAAATCAAATTCAGCCTTCTGTCATAGTTAATTGTATATTTGTTTTTTCTTTCATATAAGATTATACCCTTTTGGCCGGGCGTGGTGGCTCAAGCCTGTAATCCTAGCTCTCTGGGAGGCCGAGGTGGGCGGATCGTTTGAGCTCAGGAGTTCGAGACCAGCCTGAGCAAGAGCGAGACCCCATCTCTACTGTAAATAGAAAGAAATTAATTGGCCAACTAATATATATAGAAAAAATTAGCCGGGTATGGTGGCACATGCCTGTAGTCCCAGCTACTTGGGAGGCTGAGGCAGCAGGATTGCTTGAGCCCAGGAGATTGAGGTTGCTGTGAGCTAGGCTGACGCCATGGCACTCACTCTAGCCTGGGCAATAAAGTGAGACTCTGTCTCAAAAAAAAAAAAATAAAATAAAATAAAAATAAAAATAAAGGTGGAAACTTTAAAAAAAAAAATAAGATTATACCCTTTTGTAAGGTAGGGCCCATCTTTTATTTATCTTTGTTTCTCCTACAACATAAATACTGTGGTCCTGAATTGAAGCACATCTCTTAGTTTTTATGGGAAACAAACTTTAGTCATTTAGGGTAAGTCTCCATGAAAGCTTGACAATATGAAATCCCCAACAAGTCTCAGGCCACGTAGGTACTTCCTGCAACAAGACTGAAGTTCAGGTTAAGTTAAATTGACAGGCACTGCAGTGTGATGGTTCTATAGTTCATGTGGCAGGACTATTTTCCTTAGGAGGCAGAGCTTCTAATTTTAGATGCAACTTTGATATATTATTTGTATGTTCTATAGTCTGTAAGTAATGAGGGCAAACGGGCTCTTAAACATACCCTAAAATGTTCTTACTGTATACTGTCTACATATCATTCATATTACAACAGTCTTCATGTGCTTATCACATCGTATCTTTATGATGGTACGTACTTTTATTTGTCTAGAATCGAACAGATGTGCAGTGCCAGCACCGATGGCAGAAAGTATTAAACCCTGAGCTCATCAAGGGTCCTTGGACTAAAGAAGAAGATCAGAGAGTAAGTTCTTTCTTCATTGGTGTGTGAATCATAATTAAGAATATCCCCAAACGTCTTTGTTGGATGTTTCCCAACTTGAGGAAGCAGGTAAGTGGGCAAACAAGATGTAGAGGACTCTATTCCCATGTTTCCTATGAATGAAAGCCAATTTTAGAAATTTTCTAAAGATCTTGTAACACTGAAGAATGGCTACACTGACTCATTACATAACATTAAAACACAGGTTATTTTTGTGTGTTTATCTGAAGGTGATAGAGCTTGTACAGAAATACGGTCCGAAACGTTGGTCTGTTATTGCCAAGCACTTAAAGGGGAGAATTGGAAAACAATGTAGGGAGAGGTGGCATAACCACTTGAATCCAGAAGTTAAGAAAACCTCCTGGACAGAAGAGGAAGACAGAATTATTTACCAGGCACACAAGAGACTGGGGAACAGATGGGCAGAAATCGCAAAGCTACTGCCTGGACGGTAATAAAATGTCAAAAAATATATTGATTGGGAAGACTGAGGGAGTGGGTAATGAACATTCTGTTTTAAATGTATGGGGAATGAATTATATTCTATCATCAGTCATAAGTGTTTCATTAGATAAACTAGATCCATAGCCTTTAGAAACTGAAGATATCTTGGAGTTAGTTTATCTGGTTGGGGATTTCCAGGATCTACCCAACAGTGAGCCCTAGGCCAACTCATTTAACTTTCCTCAGCCTCAGTTTCCCCATTTGCAACATGAATAATAAACAGCTTCTCAGGGTCAGTGTTAGGATCAAGTAAAACGAATGTCAAAGAACTTTGTAAATTACAAATGTCTAAACATATAGAAGGAAAATTGAGACAGCTTGTTTCTAGTCTGAGTTCAGACAGCTGGTTTAGTGACCAGAAGGAACTCAGCTACCATTTTCCTGATACCAGCATTCATTTCATTAAACCATTTGGCTTAATTTTTTCTTCTTTTTTGAATGGAAAAATAATGTATTTCTAGAATTATCATACTGCTTCCAAGTTTTTTGAACAATGTTAGTGTAATACTTTCTTTTTAATAAATAAGACAAGAAAATTACCTCATTATGCATTATGAGGGATAACTATGGAAGCTCATTTTTATCTCATTTTCCCCACTTAAATAGTATATAACAGATTTTGTTATTTTGGAAAATAATACTGTTTATTATAAACCTTACATAAAAATACTATAGATAGAAAATATTAAGAATAGTTTTATTCTTGAGCTTTATAATCCAGGAGAAAGGGTTGTTTCGAAGATGGTTTACATAGTATTCTCTTGAGGTGCTCCAAAGCATTTCCATCCTTGTGGTTCAGTATAGGTTTGGAAAATTCAAAAGGTTGGTAAAAAGAGGCCTTTTCGTGCCTGTGGGCTGCGAGAGAGTACACTGTTGATTTTTCTAAAAATTAAAGGGGCGATTGAACTTCCTCTTTCTTTAGCATACATTTCCCCCAACCCCCATCGAAATAGTAGAAGGGAGGCTTAAAACGGTTTTTGTGAATTGAGAAACTGCTTTCCTGAGAATGGAAAGACTTTAGTAAAAATGCTTTGCAGTTTGAAAATATATTAGGGGTTAGCATCTTTCCCTTTGGGATCCCATTTTCCCTTCTCACCTCTGTCTGGCTACAGGAACAATTGGGTGGTTTTCAAAAGGTGGGAGGTTTTCTGACTCAAAAGTTGTAGCTAATGATAAGGAGGAAACAGCAGGAGTGAAGGGGGGGGCGGCAGCAGTATTAGCATTCCCCCAACTCCCCCAAAGCCCTGTGGCAGCCCCACTAGGCCCCAGTCAAAGCAGTAATTTTTCTAGGATGGCTGGAACTTTAAGTTGTATTAGAGTCTTGTACCATGAATAATCATAATAAACGAGAAGGGTTATTAAGTTGAAAATACTCCTTTACCAAGGAAACAAAATGGTTAAAAGATACCAGAATTTATGGAAAACCACATATATTCCAGATGATCTAACTAAGAATAATCTATGGATTTCAGATTAGGCAATAGGGAAAACGTGATCTTAGGTGGTGGAGAAGATGGAAGCAATTGAAAAGAGAAAACAACTCTTAGTGGACCCAAAGAAAAGATAGATCTCTGCTAGAAGCAGTTTTTTGTCAATTCACTAGCATATGAATTGAAATTTTTGTTCGTGAAATTTCTGTGTGATATATTTCTGTGCAGAACTGATAATGCTATCAAGAACCACTGGAATTCTACAATGCGTCGGAAGGTCGAACAGGAAGGTTATCTGCAGGAGTCTTCGAAAGCCAGCCAGCCAGCAGTGGCTACAGGTTTCCAGAAGAACAGTCATTTGATGGGTTTTGCTCAGGCTCCACCTACAGGTCAACTCCCTCCAGCTGGCCCGCCCTCCGTTACCAATGACTATTCCTACTACCACATTTCTGAAGCACAAAATGTAAGCCATTCCTGAGAGTTTAGTTTCATGAGAGAGGCGGTTGTTTTAGCTCCAGGTTAAGAACACCATGCAGTTGTATACTTTACAGAGAGCTTTCGTAAACACCATCACGGTCAATCTTCATCTACCCTTTGAAGTAGATAGAGGCAAGGTGGTGTTACCCCCTAATTTATGTGTGGAGAAAGAGGATGGTAAGTGATTCGTCCAGAGTTACACAGCTCATAGAAAGAGTGATGACTGGAGTTCAAGCTGTTTGATTCTAACTTGCTGCTTCAAATATAATTTGAAGTTAGCTTTTGAATTTGAAGTACTTAAGTTTACTTAAAGTGCAGCTAAAGAATAGAGGAGTGGAGATACATGTGTAGCCTAATATTTTTCTCTTCCAAATGAAAAGTGAAGGTAATATTACATATACAAGGGAGATAGATCAACACTGAAATTCAACAGTTAACTGTAAGTTCAGTTCTGGTAGTGAGCTAGCAGAAATGTCTTTATTCACTCAGTAAATGTTTATCTTATTACTCTGAGATAGGAGCAGAGTTTTATAACCTTGATTCTCTGATGTCTCCTTTTATCCTCCTTTGGATCCACATGATTCCTTTGTAATTTCTAGATATTTATATTTAGAGAAAGAAATAATTCATAATGGGTGGGAAAAGAAGACTAAAGAGGAAAATACCAAGAAATTTTAATCTTTAAACTAACAATAATAAATGATGAAACTTACCCAAGAATATAGAGCTCATATGCAAATTCTATGCAAAACATATGCTTAAATAGTTTCTACTCTTCTCTATCTGTTCCATGCATTTGACTACAGACTTTACAGAAAGGTCTCAGGTGAATGAATTATCATAATAAGTTCTGTGTTTTTTATTGAAACTCATAATTATACCAAGAAAAATATTTTTACTTATGAATAGCTCGTACCATCAGTTTTTCCCATCAAAGCTCCTTTCATGCATTCACGAATGTATTTTAGATTATATTTTTGGCTGGGCACAGTGGCTCATGTCTATAGTCTTAGCACTTTAGGAGGCTAAGGTGAGAGGATTATTTAATGCCAGGAGTTTAAGACCAACCCGGGCAATATAGCCAGACCCCCCTCTCTAAAAATTTTTAATTATGTTTTCCATGTGTTTTTTTCTAATTAATGAATACTTCCTGTCAGGATTGAGGAACACTTTACTATTTAGCCAATTTTAAAGGCCTGGCTAACTTTCAAATTAGAGGGCTTTAAAAATAATTGTTCAGTGAATTTTATCAGTAAGGTATTTTTTTCCCTCAATCCCAGAGCAAAACCTGAGGAAGCCAAGTCCCCTGAAGCATATGTAACCATAAATGACGAGGCCTTTGTTCCTTTTCGATCCAGGTCTCCAGTCATGTTCCATATCCTGTAGCGTTACATGTAAATATAGTCAATGTCCCTCAGCCAGCTGCCGCCGCCATTCAGGTAAGATCATCTTATAAAGAAACTCATTTGCTCTTCAAGGCGCTGCTTTTAAGAAATGCTTGATTTCTTTCATCTAAACACTTAACTTTTACCTGACAAACAGAAGTAAAAAGAAGGGGGAGTGTGGCGAGGAGTACAGAGTCCAGACCAGCAGTCTACCAATCTTGGCTTCTGGAGTGTGTTTGCTCTGTAATTCTCTGACTCTCTGATGTTATAAGATGAAACAACTGCTCAGTCAGCACCTGCTTTAGCCTCAGATTTCACGTCACTCCCTTAAGTCTGAAATACCATTCACAAAGATCTGTGTAGTAGCCAAATTCAGCTGGTCTTAGTGACGCACCAAGGCTCTTTGGGCTGCGTGCGGTACCTACAGCCCTTGGGGCTACAGCTTCCAATAGGACCTTTGTCTTTTTTTCCCGTCTTATTTCAGAGACACTATAATGATGAAGACCCCGAGAAAGAAAAGCGAATAAAGGAATTAGAGTTGCTCCTAATGTCAACTGAGAATGAGCTGAAAGGACAGCAGGCGCTACCAGTAAGACTGATTATCATGTGCTTAAATGGGGGGAGCAGCACCCTTGCCTCAGTGTACCTCAGCACTCTTCTGAACATTATACTACTCACCAAGGCTCTACGTATCCATTCAGCGTGTCTCAACACTAGAGGTTGCTTATAATAATTGCAATTGGTATCAGAATGTATGTTGACTAAATTGGAAGGAGTCTCTTTGTATTGCCATAGAAACACAATATCCACTTGTGATTGTCATTGTTAATTTTTTCCCCTTCTGGAAGGACTGTAATCAACCTAAAGACTAGCAAAGATAAAATGAATGAAAGTCTGCATTTTTTACAAGCCATATATCCATATGGTACCAATTTGATTTTTTCTTTTCCTATTATTTTGTTAACCTATATTTTCATATTTTATCATTTCAAACATGATTTGATGTACATTCAGTATCTAAAAAAGTTGTATATAAATACCTCTTCACAAATAACATTAGCTGCTCTCTTTTGTTTGCGTGCATGAAAGCTGTGCGTGCCATTACTGAATTTTGGCATCTTTTTTGGTGATTGGGCAGCAAATAGAAAGCTGCTTGTGCACTGTAACACATGTAGTTCACCAACAAAGAGAATAAAAGAGAAGTGATACCCAGTAGGGATTCTTAAGGGTAAATTTCTTTTTTGTTAAATAATAAAATGATTATGTGCACATGCTAGCTCGACCACTTTTTAACTTTAGTTAATGTTTTGCAACTTCTCCTGTTGTGTGGTCATGCTGTAAGGAGACTTCTGTTAATTTACTCTTCTGCTTTCCTGACCACGTTGATCTGGCAGGCCCTTTGCTGCCCTCCGTGCAAGCTGTGGCATCAGAAAGGGACAGACACAATAAGAATGTGAGCAGATAAAAGCAACTCAAACCTCTGGACCCTCTAGCCTTTTTGTAGGTTAGGATACAAATAGGGCAATTCTTAGCTCACAACAAACATTAATGGGCCTTTGGCAAATTGTATTAAAGTGGATTTTTAAGACACTCAATATGAGAATTGTACTCTGTAACATAGTCCCATAATTTGAAGTTTTAACAAATGATAATTAAGGTAATCATAGAGGTACAAAACTATAGCCCTAGGAGAAAGCACAGTCTTGCATTGATAGAAAGGAAACATCTTGACAACTGTTTCATAGGCATAAGTTTTAGATGATGCAACTACTTTTATCTTTCTTCCAACAGCATCTGATACCTTGTGCAACATCATTGCTAAGTTCCTTCTCCCTTTCTTCTCCCTCTCTTTCTTTATTTCTACACCCTACCCCCTTCCTCAGACACAGAACCACACATGCAGCTACCCCGGGTGGCACAGCACTGCCATCGCCGACCACACCAGACCTCATGGAGACAGTGCACCTGTTTCCTGTTTGGGAGAACACCACTCCACACCATCTCTGCCAGTGGATCCTGGCTCCCTACCTGAAGAAAGTGCCTCGCCAGCAAGGTGCATGATCGTCCACCAAGGCACAATTCTGGATAATGTTAAGAACCTCTTAGAATTTGCAGAAACACTCCAATTTATAGATTCTGTAAGTAGAATTGTTAAGGCAAGTTAATGTTTCTGGATGAGGCATTAGAAAACCCATTTCTTAAATCATTGCCATTTTCTATAGCAAATATGTTATTAGCATACATTAATGTAAAGGTAAAAGGATGATTTGAGGCTTGGAGAATATGTTTTTCCAAAGATCTGATTTCCTAGGCTACCCAGACAAAAGGTACCTTTTCACAGTTTTCCTTCAAAAGTCATATTTTTTTTAAATGGTGAAATTGATGACTTATAAAGTAGAGCTTTGATTATGGGAATAGTGTTTGAGTTACTTTTAAGTTTTTTTTTTTTTTAATTTTCTTACTTCTTTGTGCCTGCCTATAATTTTGCTTTGCTTTTGGACAGCACATTAAGAATTTTGTTTAGAGGACGTGGGGGGAAGAATTTTGTTTACTCAGAGCTTGAAGCAATCTTTCAGTGTATTTGAAGTGATAATCAGTTTACATGGCTTTCTCCACAAAACACTGATTATTGATTACTGATCCCATTGGTTCACTGATATGAATCAACTTCAGTGAAACAAATTTGAACTCAGCACCTCTTCAGCAGACACTTGGTTCTTTTCCTTGGTTTCCCAGTTGTTTAAAAAGCATTTACTGCATACCCACTGGACGGGATGAACATTGCCATTATGTGCCTTTCTAAAAAAGGTTTTCTTTGTGCTGCTCTCCCTGTAGCACTCTCTAGGACCAGCCTTGAGACAGCACGCTCGACCACTCTAACGCAGTGTAACAGAACAACTGTTAATGCTGAAGCTGTTTCTCAAGAAGTCAAACTAAACTGATGGGCCCAGGGTTTGCTTTGCATGTAGCATCTCTGTGTCAGTGCTATGTTTCAGGTGATGATGGCACACCATGCACACACTGTCTCAAAGTTCTGTGCCTCCCACGTTGTTTCAGGATTCTTCATCATGGTGTGATCTCAGCAGTTTTGAATTCTTTGAAGAAGCAGATTTTTCACCTAGCCAACAGCATACAGGCAAAGCCCTACAGCTCCAGCAGAGAGAGGGCAATGGGAGTAGACCTGCTGGAGAGCCTAGCCCAAGGGTGAACAAACGCATGCTGGGTGAGGGTTCACTTGACCCACCCAAGGCCTTACCTCCTGCAAGGCACAGCACAATTCCACTGGTCATCCTTCGAAAAAAGCGGGGCCAGGCGAACCCCTTAACCACTGGAGACTCTAGCTCCTTCATATTTGCTGACGTCAGCAGCTCAACTCCCAAGCGTTCCCCTGTCAAAAGCCTACCCTTCTCTCCCTCGCAGGTAGAGCACGATTTCTGCACAGCTGCTACTAATTTTCAACACACACCTGAGCCTTAATAATCTAGAAACTAATCCTTTGGAACAAATGACTAATTACTGTTACCCTAGCTGATTTCATGCCATCGTCAAATCTAGCAGTTGCTAAGTCATATTGCCTCCTGAAGATTAGGCTGCCTGCAGGTCTGCTGATGATTTTGTCATATTTCTCTCTCTTTTACTTTTACGGTGGTTTGAAAGATAGTTGCATGAGATGCGCTTTGTGTTTCTTTCAACTCTAGAGTTTAACATATCTGTCCCTTCCTTTTCTCCCATCTGATCTCTTCCTTTTAAATTTTTAACACAATTTCTGCCTCTTTGTTCATTTATTATTATGTGATTCACTGACCCAGGAGAGGAGGGAACCAAATTATGTTTCTGTAACATTTGGATTGCAACTAGAAAATTTAAAGGTTCCAATTCAACCTTAGGTGGAAATGTTTAGGGAGAGGATGAGGAACAAATGCTTAAGGAAAATAACTTATTTTTAATTTCAATTTCTCACCATTTGTTCTTTTTTTTTTTTTTTTTTTTTGAGACAGAGTCTCACTTTTATTGCCCAGGCTAGAGTGAGTGCCATGGCGTCAGCCTAGCTCACAGCAACCTCAAACTCCTGGGCTCAAGCAATCCTGCTGCCTCAGCCTCCCAAGTAGCTGGGACTATAGGGATGTGCCACCATGCCCAGCTAATTTTTTCTATATATATATTTTAGTTGGCCAATTAATTTCTTTCTATTTATAGTAGAGATGGGGTCTCGCTCTTGCTCAGGCTGGTCTCGAACTCCTGAGCTCAAACGATCCGCCCACCTCGGCCTCCCAAAGAGCTAGGATTACAGGCTTGAGCCACCTCGCCCGGCCCATTTGTTCTTTTGAGTAGCGTCATATTTTACTTAGTGTAGTTTTTGCCAATGGATATTCTTATTTCATACAGTGTTTTTAAGGCATCAAAATTATAATTCTTATCAGAGATGTGTATTTCTAAATTATTAAAATAATTTAAATTAATAGGTAATTTGGCACTTTAAAACATTTTTCCAATTATATTAGTTAAGAATAGCTTTAAGTATGAACAAATAATGCCCCCACCCCCCAAAAAAATATCTGTTTTTTTTTTAAGTTTTCAGACTGTGTTCCACAGAATATTAGTTCTACAAGACTTTCTTAGATATTCTAGAAAAAAAAAAATCTAAATAGGTATATATGTTCGGGAAACACTGAATCAAACAAAGTTGAAAATTGTTTTCTTTACTGCAGGACTTCTCAGAGTTATTAATATGCTGTGCATTGTGAATTTCCAGGAGGAAATTATGATATGTTGTGTTTCCCAAATTTATTTTACCTTGGAGTTGTTTAAGGAACACCTATTGTTTTCCCAAAATTTAGTGTTCTGAGAGACATAGTTTATTATTCAAGAATTTTTCACATAATGTAAACCTTCTATAATAATAGTTTTGCTTCATAGATTATTGAGAGAAAACAAAGTATGAAAGAAAAATATTAAATATTTTTCAAAAATCACTTTAACCTTTTAAATGTTAATAAGAGCACATTTCAGGCTGAGCACAGTGGCTCACCCTGTAATCCCAGCTCTCTGGGAGGCCAAGTCTGGTGGATCCCTTGGGGCCAGGAGTTTAAGACCAGCCTGGACAACATAGCGAGACCCCATCTCTAAAGCAAATTTAAAAAAAAAATTTGCTAGACATGGTGTTGTAGCCATAGTCCCTGCTACTCAGGAGGCTGAGGCAGAAGGATCATCTGAGCCCAGGAGTCTGAGGCTGCAGTGAGGCAGTGAGCTATGATTGCTCCTCTGCACTCCAGCCTAGGAGAAAGAGCAAGACTCAGTCTCTCAAAAACAAAACAAAAAAAACACAAAAGAACATTTGCCATTAAACAGAATGAGATGTGCTTTTTTCTTTCTTTTTTTTTGAGACAAGAGTCTCTGTTGTTGCCTGGGCTAGAGTGCCGTGGCATCATCATAGTTCACTGCAACCTCCAACTCCTGGGCTTTAGCAATCCTGCCTCAGCCTCCCAAGAGCTGGGACTACAGATGCACACCATTGTGCCTGCCTAATTTTTCTGGTATTTGTAGAGACGGAGTCTCACTCTTGCTCAGGTTAGTCTCAAACTCCTGGCCTCAAGCAATCCACCCACTTAGGCTTCCCAAAGTGCTAGGATTACAGGCATGAGCTACCACGCCTGATCAGCAAGTGTCATTTATTGAGAATATTTTCTTAGGATTTTATAAGTTTTTCAGCATGGAGCCTAGATTTTATTTCTTGGAAACCACACTCCAAATCTTGGGTGCTCAATTGAAATAAAACAATACCCTCTCCAACACTATATGCTTGTTAACGTCTTTATTATTACATATCATGGGTCAGTAAAACATACTTGTTTGTTATCAAGGTATGGTTTTTAAATTGGGCAGAATAAAGAATCACTCGCTAATCTATAATTTTTCTCTCTCTCCATATTTAGTTCTTGAACACTTCCAATAACCATGAAAACTTAGACTTGGAAATGCCTTCTTTAACTTCTACCCCTCTCAGTGGTCACAAATTGACTGTTACAACACCATTTCATAGAGATCAGACTGTGAAAACTCAAAAGGAAAATACGATGTAAGTCTTTGGTTCAAGAATAAAATTCTTTATTTACATAGTCCCCAAATATCTGATCTACTTGTACGTATATAATATTATTGACTGCTTATATGTAATTATGTATGTTCCTACATTGAACTAGAGGTGTAAGGTGAGAAGATAAACTAAATTACCTTTTGTAGTTCTCCTTAAAATTTTCTATATATACAGAGTTAGTTTTCATATAACTTTTCCATTCAGTTTGTTTATTCAATAAGGCTTTTCTTCTAACCGAAAACAAGATCTTCAACCTCCTTTCTTCTCTGACTATAAGCTTCAGAGAAAGAACGAGTATGGTTCTTTAATTAGTTCATATTTTTTATCTTATTTTTTGATTTTGGAAATTTATACGAAAATAGGACCTCTTCTGACATCCCCACGAATATATAATTAGAAGCCACTGGGTGATTAAGTAGTCATTTTTATTCAAAAAAGCCTTAACCAGTTCAAAGAAATGGCAGAGAAAGTGTGAATTATAAGAAACCTTTAAAAGAAATGCACTCTTACTATTTCCAAGTACAAAGAAAAAATTTTAAAAGGTTAACATATATTTTCTAATGTGGGCTCTGTTTTAATGAATAGATAAAATTGATTTGTAAATGACATCAGATCTACACCAGGTTTATGGTCATCTTACAGAACAAGGGGCATTACATGTGTCTTTAAAACCATTAAGGAAATAATAATATTTTAATGCTCTCAGTCTTAGAGGTATAATATATTGAAACATTTGAAAATATGTGATATGCATATTATCTTTTTATTAATAAATAATATGATTATTTAGCAAACTCAATTTTATATCAACAACAGAGTTTATTGTATTCAGTAGAAAAATATTAAATGTAGCAGGTAGAGCAATATAGGGACTTATTTTCTTTTATATTGAGCCACTGCTTCTTTTTTTTTTTAAGTTTTAGAACTCCAGCTATCAAAAGGTCAATCCTAGAAAGCTCTCCAAGAACTCCTACACCGTTCAAGCATGCACTTGCAGCTCAAGAAATTAAATACGGTCCCCTAAAGATGCTAGTAAGTTTTAGAAAAGTTCTTGGGTTTTGTTGATTTGTGAGTACAGACAGGAGTTGTTCTCTGATGCATAAATACCCGTTCTTCCCTTTAGCCTCAGACACCCTCTCATCTAGTAGAAGACCTACAGGATGTGATCAAACAGGAATCTGATGAATCTACAATTGTTGCTGAGTTTCAAGAAAATGGACCCCCCTTACTGAAGAAGATTAAACAAGAGGTAAACACGAGATCCTTTGGAAGGAACGAGCTGTGAACTCTGCTTCCTTTGTTCCTTGTGTGCAGCTTGCTTTGTCCGCCCTTGGCATTCTGTAACATCACCATTTTTCATACAAGATGCAGTGGAAAGGTACCGCTGGAGTGTAGGCATCAGCCTGTCATTTGGGAAGCCAAGCCGTTTCTATCTACTTCATGTTTGGAGAGAAGATGTGCTAGAGAGGATAAGGAAAGAGACGGAAGCAGCTTTTCCCTATACTTTTTAAAATCACTGATGATAGATGGATAGATAGGGATGATTGATATTTCATTCTCAGATGTCATTGCAGAAGTGGAATTTACATTAAAATAGCCTTTAATTCATAATATAAAAGAGAGGGAATCTAACCTGCAAGGATCAGTTTTAGTTTGTTGGCAAGAGGCATTTCCGACAAGTTTGATACAGCGCCCCTTGAATTTATTTTCATGTAAGGATAAGTGTTGGAAGGACTGGCCAGAAGTGGACTTTTGAGTGTGAATGTTTCATGGGAAGTTCTGGTTCAAGAAACAACAAAACACTTGGTTTGCTTTCAGGTGGAATCTCCAACTGATAAGGCGGGAAACTTTTTCTGCTCACACCACTGGGAAGGGGACAGTCTGAACACTCAGCTGTTCACGCAGACATCGCCAGTGGCAGATGCTCCAGTAAGTACATGCCCACGAGCCCTCGGTGGTTATGCGACATTAGTGCCTCACAAAATCCCGTGTGTGCCATGGGGGCCACTGCGGCTTCAGCACTCACTCTTTAATGCATTTTATTTTTATTTTTATTTTTTTTTGAGACAGAGTCTCGCCTTGTTGCCCAGGCTAGAGTGAGTGCCATGGCGTCAGCCTAGCTCACAGCAACCTCAAACTCCTGGGCTCAAGCGATCCTCCTGCCTCAGCCTCCCGAGTGGCTAGGACTACAGGCATGCACCACCATGCCCGGCTAATTTTTTGTATATATATTAGTTGGCCAATTAATTTCTTTCTATTTATAGTAGAGATGGGGTCTCGCTCTTGCTCAGGCTGGTTTCGAACTCCTGACCTCGAGCGATCTGCCCACCTCGGCCTCCCAGAATGCTAGAATTACAGGCGTGAGCCACTGTGCCCGGCCTGCATTTTATTTTTAAATAGTCTCTCTCACATGATTTTTTAGATGATTTTTAATATAGAATATAAGGTTGAGATTTTGTTTATGCATCGGAAACAGATTCTATTCCACTTCAGATTTTTTTCATTATTTCTTTTCTTATTATTTGAGTGTCCTTGCCATTTAAAAATTCTTCTACATGGATAGTTCCATAAAACTATGTTAATCTTTATATTTTCCTTTATTTATCTTCCAAATGTAATATTTCTTTCTTATCGCCGCATGTTTTCTATAGCATCTGGCGTAGTGCCAAACACGGTGTCTACAGTAGATGCCCAGTACTGTACCCAAGATTGCATTGCTTTGGTTACCACCATTTTTAAAGTTTGTCATTTGTGGATGGTTACCCTTATGTCTTATGGAGAATCAGAGCTAAGAACAATTGCTAATATTTATTTAGTAGGTACTAAGTGGTAAGTACTGTTCTAAGGGCTTTAGATGAATTAATTTATTTAATGCTCACAATGGTCCTATAAGGTTGGTAACATTATCTTTTCCGTTATACCATCTGGGAGAAACTGAGGCTTAGGGAGGCTTAGTCATTTGCTTAAAATTATATACCTAATAAGTGGTGGTGCTGGGTTGGAACTAAGAAAGTCTGGTTCTAAATTCCCTACTTTTCACCATTTTTATCGTTAATGTGTAGCTCTACAGTAGTTCTATACCAATACATGAAATAAAAGAGTTCTCTCCCACGAGCTTGGTAAATCTTCTATTTTTAAAAGCATGTATTTATTAATTCATTTAGCAGATGTTTTTTGAGTGTCTACCGCATGCCTAAAACTAGGTGGGACTCCAAAGAAGCATTTTGTTTTGATGATGTTTGCCACAATGGGATAAGGATTAACACATAGTCGCATTCTTTTAGATCATAGAGGAGAGAATTTCTGGCAGATACCTGCCTTTTTTCAAGCTAATGTGCATCATGTCATAGTATTCTACTCTCTACGGTGTTAGAATAATGTTGGTTCTCATACAACTCATTTAAATTTCAAATTATTCTCTTTTGCTCTAGAATATTCTTACAAGTTCCGTTTTAATGACACCGGTGTCAGAAGATGAAGACAATGTTCTTAAAGCATTTACAGTACCTAAAAACAGGTCCCTGGCAAGTCCCTTACAGGTAATTAGTATTCCAACTTTGGTATCCTAAAATTCATTCACTGAAAAACTGTCATCTTGTGGTGTGGTGGTGGTATTTTTTTTAACATTTTAGACATAGAGGAGTGACGCTTTTAAACAATTTCTTTTTTTTTTGAGACAGAGTTTCACTTTATTGCCCAGGCTAGAGTGAGTGCCGTGGCGTCAGCCTAGCTCACAGCAACCTCAAACTCCTGGGCTCAAGTAATCCTGCTGCCTCAGCCTCCCAAGTAGCTGGGACTACAGGCATGTGCCACCATGCCCGGCTAATTTTTTCTATATATATTAGTTGGCCAATTAATTTCTTTGTATTTATAGTAGAGATGGGGTCTCGCTCTTGCTCAAGCTGGTCTCGAACTCCTGAGCTCAAATGATCCGCCCACCTCGGCCTCCCAGAGAGCTAGGATTACAGGCTTGAGCCACTTCGCCCGGCCTTAAACAATTTCTTGATGTCTAAAAATATCCTGTAATTCTTTGTTGCTACTCACGTGCCACATGCTAGAAATTTCTGAGAGCAGATTCCCAAAACATGATGAAGTGAAACATTTCTTACTGTAGCTAAGATCATTTATTATACATGTGTTATCTCCTTTTCCTGCTTTTAAATATTTTATGAAAGCATATCTATATAGCTTACCTTTTGTTCCAAAAGTTTTATGTTTTTTATGCTCTATCACTAAGCAACCAAAGCTCAGAGACTGTTTCAATTTTAAATGAAGGTCGAAATCAGCCAGACAGAAAATAATCACAATGTATTTGACTAACAGAATAAGAAAGTCAACTGTTACTGTTGTGTGGCTAATCTGTAGTTGGCCATCTGCAGTCAGGTTTTAATATCAAAAGAGATTTCCCTTGTAGCACTGAAGTGGGTGTATGTTGATGAAATACAACAAATTCCAAATTAATCCTGAGCCAAATGTAAATAAGAATGCAAATTTGCTCCCCCAAATTATTTAAAGTAGTTCCCAACATTAAATAGCCCAATACCCAGCCACCTGCAGAGCCCTCCCCTCCATCCCCCTGTGCTACTGGGAGGGAAACTTCATAAACCCCGAGGCAGGTGGAGAACCTGGACTCAGAAGCCGGAAGTCGTATTTCATGCTGTAAGTTCAAAGGGACCATAAGGGGAGGGCAGGCTTTGAGAGCTTGCCGCTTCCCTTAAAGGGCTCTCCCGTCATTGTGATATACCTTCTGGCTCTGAATTGTGAGAATCTTAAAACTTCCTCTGTTTAAGTATTTGTGATACTTAGTTTTGTTTTTTGTTTTTTTGTTTTTTTTTTTTACATATCACAAATATAGCTGGAAGGGTTGTAGGCACATTTTGCTTATTAATTCAGTCTGATTGCTTCCTGCACGGCTTCTATGTGACAGCAGTTGTTTTGGTGAAATGGCTGTGGACTGGGGTGTGGGGTAAGGAAGGTCAGTAGTTGTGGAGAATCTGGAGAAGTTCCTGAGTCGATCGGGCTTGGGTGGGCCCCGTGGAGGAGACTCAGAATATCACAAAGAATTGGAGATGAGGAAGAGGACGAGCTCCACCCAGGCATAGGAGGAACCCAGAAAGGGAGTTGTAAAGCCTCAAGTCCAAGGGCAGCCATTTCTAAACTGTCCCAAGAGCTGACCCTGGGTCCAGAAGGTAAATCCTTTCCTTGCTTTTCTTTTCCTCTTTCCTCTTAAGTTACTTGGCCCTTGGTTTCCAGAACATAGAATTTGGCTACTGCTATTAGTACTTTAAGAGAGATTTAAGCTTTATGTATATCTTGTAACCTAGCCTGGGACCAAGCTGTATGTACAGTGGTATTACAAAAGTGCATTTTAAATTTCAAAGAGCAAACATGTAAATATATTTGGGGACAGTTATCATTACATAAGTTGAAAACCCCTGGTTATTTTCCCAAAATTGAATCCTAACAGCTTTTGGACTAACCAAATAGTGTTTAGCCAAAACCATTTGGAATTGAACATGGTGCTGATATAAAATGTATATTATATAAAAGTTGGCAAGAATGTTAGTATTTATGAAAAATAGGTCTATATTTTTACCAAAAAGTTTTTAATGTGATTACATTTTAAAAAAAACGTAATCGGCGTGGAATTTTATCAACATATTTGTATTTTATTTAAAAAAAATATTGGTTATCTTTGAAACTACAAATTAAGTAGTAGCTCTATTTTATTAACCTGTATTTTCTAGTATATCAATGAATTACATTGGCATTCTATAGATTATAACATCTGTATACTGAGATTGTCATCTATGCACATCACATGATGAAGGCAATATTTGTCAATTCCACCAAACTGAATAATTAAGACTTAAAAGTTAGAGTCAATGCTTCTATCTATACTGTGTGGTTCACTGATTTATACTGATCAAATATATTCTAATAATCTGCTATAATAGATAACTGATTGATTTTAAGAAATACTTGCCATATGAATGAATGTTGTACACCAAGTATCTCTTTCATTTTGTGTCCTGAAGATCCAGCTTCTGGTACCATAGAAATATGTGGTTTCTAAAATGTTTGATACTTTTTTTGATAAATATTAGAAAATGCATCAAGCGATTCTAAATAATTAAACATATATTGCCAATATTTCATATAACCCTGATTCAATAATATTTATATATGTTTTTATGCAATTTGGTAGTTTTGTTTGTTTAAAACATGCCATTTTATATATTTCCATTGGCAATCCAGTTTTACCCAATTAGGCAGATTTCTCACACATGGTATTATTGAATATATTGTGCATTTATTAAATGCTCTGATTATTCAACTTAAGAATACTTTATATAATCTATAACTTTTGTAATTTGTACTTATAATAAATCAAATAATAATGAGATTTTAGCCAAACTATCTAGTCATTTTTGTCATAGTACTTTTAATGCAAACAAAATACAATTCTTAAAATATTTTGAAATTCGGATGCTTCTAAAATGTAAAATATTTGCCACTTGTGTAGAGCAATTAATTGTCCATCCAATTGTCTAAATAACTTAGGTGCAAGAACAGTTTATTGAAGACTGTAAAAACTGGGAAATTCTGTATTTTGTCAGTTCAGTTTTAATCATTCTTGGCTTGATTGTGGTAATAACATTTTAAACAAAGTATTTTGTTTGTTTGTTTGTTTGTTTTGAGACAGAGTCTCGCTTTGTTGCCCAGGCTAGAGTGAGTGCCGTGGCATCAGCCTAGCTCACAGCAACCTCAAACTCCTGGGCTCAAGCAATCCTACTGCCTCAGCCTCCCGAGTAGCTGGGACTACAGGCATGTGCCACCATACCCGGCTAATTTTTTTTTTCTATATATATTAGTTGGCCAATTAATTTCTTTCTATTTATGGTAGAGACGGGGTCTCACTCTTGCTCAGGCTGGTTTTGAACTCCTGACCTCAAGCAATCCACCTGCCTCAGCCTCCCAGAGTGCTAGGATTACAGGCGTGAGCCACCTTGCCTGGCCTAAACAAAGTATTTATTATTGTTTTTGAGGCCCATTTACTGGGCCTTTATGGTTTGACTTCAAATGTACTTATAAATGCACATGCTTTACATAAGTATGTGTAAAATACATTTATATTCTAAAATTAGAAATGCAAGAAGCTGTGAGTTTACCATTTTCTTATGATAAGTTTTAAACACACATAGAAGAAAATACACTATGCTCTAGATTTAGCCATGATTAACCATGATTTTGTCATACTTACTTCATTTATTTTTATGAAAAATTTTAAAATTTCGAACAATATAAAATTTTATTTTTATGTACTTCCAGATGTATCATTATAAATAGACATTTTTATATATAACCTAATACCATTATCACACATTTTTACTAACAATAATTCCTTAATATTCTCATTTCAGGGTATATTTAAATTTTCCTATTAATTCAGAAAAGAATCTTTTTATTATTTGTTTGATCAAAACTGAAACAATTTCACATATTGCATTAGGTTGCTAAGTCTCTTAAATATCTTTTAATCTCTAGAGCAGTGCTGTCCAATTGAACTTCTGCAGTGAGGCAAATGTCCAATGTGCTACTGTCCAGCATGATAGCCACTGATCATATGTGACTATATAGCACTTGAAATATGGCTAGTGTCTCTGAGGAACAGAATTTTTAATTTTTACTGAATTTAAGTTGCTTTAATTTAACAGCCACAATTCCTTACTCTCTTCTTAGAGTCAACCATTTCCCCATGGTGCTCCGAATCCTTTTAGTAGGAAATAGTGTGCAGAGACCAAAGTCAGGGTGCTGAATATGCCCATTGTTACGTGGGTTGTCATTGAGGCACAATGAATTTTAGTAATTCAGAACTCTCCATATATCCCCTAATCTATAATCTATAATGCTTAAGTAAATTCTTGATCTTTTTTTAAAAGGAATTTGCAGCAGCTGCATAATCTTAAAATTGGTGGGTTTCTTTCTTTTTTTTCCTTTAAATCACATTAATTTTAAATTGTAAAAGCAAGCAGGGCATTCTTCAGTCTAATGTTCTCCCAACTGAGCTATTTCAGCTAAGGCACTGCAAGCAGGGTATTCTTGGAATAAAAATGTTCTGAGATGTATTTGATATTTGTGTCTTTTATGGGCTCAGAACATGTGAGATTTTCCCATTGTCCTATTGTCAGGACTCAGCCTTTTACCCACCTTATGTGGGGTAAGGGAGGGAGTTGAGAAACTTATAAAATGATCAAAAATGAGGAAATAGTGAAAACATTCGGCCTAGAAACCTTGCAGTTTGGGGCAAGAAAGGCAGATTCACTCTGGAACACTACTCCATTCTGCCATTCATTAGTGACCCTGAGAGAGACCAGGCAGATACTGCTCCCTCCTCAGCAAGGAGAAAAGAGCTATTTTCCTCAGTGTGCTTCCAATGTGCTTTCCTTTTTTTTTCTTTTTTTTTTTTTTGAGACAGAATCTTACTCTGTTGCCCAGGCTAGAGTGCCATGGCATCAGCCTAGCTCACAGCAACCTCAAACTCCTGAGCTCAAGCAATCCTCCTGCCTCAGCCTCCCAAGTAGCTGGGACTACAGGCATGCGCCACCATCCCTGGCTAATTTTTCTATCTATTTTTAGTTGGCCAATTAATTTCTTTCTATTTTTTTAGTAGAGATGGAGTGTCTCGCTCTTACTCAGGCTGGTTTCGAACTCCTGACCTTGAGCTATCGTCCCGCTTCGGCCTCCCAGAGAGCGAGGATTACAGGCATGAGCCACTGCGCTGGGCCAGTGTTTTACATTTTGAAAAAAGTACATTATGCTAATAAAATTTTCTTAAGGTAGATATTTTTATTGGTAGATCCAAAACTATATTTAAGTTAAAAGCCTTTGAAACTTCTGTATTTTTCTCTTAAATTATAATTTCCCTTTATTCCTATTTAAAACCCAAGTGTAAAAGATGTGTTCATATGCTTTCTACTCACTCACTTTCCTCTTTTTTGTAACCACAGAGTGACAGCCTTAAATTTTAATTTCCTGACTTGGCTTGTCATGGCCTTACTTTTTTAAAACAGTGAGTTTAATGTAAGTCAATGTCTCAAGTCATTATTACTGAAACCCATTTGCGCAGCATCAGAGAATTTTAAAATATCATGGCTAGCATGGAAACTCACTTTCTTCCTCCGCTGCTTGGTTCCGTGTGTTTTAGACTGCTCCTATCTTTATGTGATTTGTTTATGAAATTTGATATTTTTCAAAAAATAAGGCAGACTCTTTTTGCATGATAGGCGTTGCTGAGAAGTGAGATAAGCTAGCATGGGAAGAACAGAACCTGGGTTCCAGTCTGGACTCCACCATTTTCAAATTGCATGACTTTAATTCATTCGCTGAGTTAAATTAATTGAATTAAATTGCTCTTGTCTATAAATCGGTGACCATAGCATGTTCTCCACTCATCACACAAGGTTACCATGAAGATCCAATAGAAATAATGTTGCTTTCTAGAAGGCAGCTCACTCACCAGTGTATGTGGGTGGTATGTTGTTAGGCAGAGGCTGTGCAGAGTCTCTGTCCTTTGAAACGCAGGGCAGTGGTCTTCACTAATGACCAGGTTTTCTTGCACTGTAGTATGACACTTCCTCTAGCATGCTATTCCCTGTTCCACTCTCGCAGAACTATGTCAGTGGGTCACCAAAAGAGAGAGCTGATTCAACCAATTCCTTGAAATAAAGGTAGTCAGCTCTCTTGGTATTATGTAGATGAAACAACTGATTTACTGATTGTTCTCTATTTTTCTGCTGCTTGTGTTGGAAACAGTCTATGTGTGATAGAGATCTCTCTGAACATTTTTAATCTAGTGTGCTGTGCTGACCTGCTCCTCTGGATGTCTGAACACTCATTTTCTTCTCCCTTTTGGTCACTTTTTTCCACCCACCCTGGAAAAATCATGTAGCTGTCAGTAGTATTTCAGTGACCTGCTTTCAATCGTTGTTATAAATGAAGCAAGTTTTCTGTGTACTGCTTTTGAGTTGAACCGAGAAAGGCTAAACAAAGGGGAAGGTATGTTGAGCTCAGAGTCAGAGCACCCTGCCCCAGACATGGCAGGCAGTGGATTTTTAATTTGTTTTGTTTGGTGACACTTGGAGAGAATAAACATTCTGAGATAGAATCTTCCTCGGGTGAGCCAACAAGGATAGAATTGCTTTAGAGCAATTTGGCACTGGTCTTATTCTTAATAGTTTGGAACTCATATGTGACTAAGGAAAAGGATATTCTTCCAAAGAATTGTGACACCCTAGGCTATGTGATATAAACTGTTGGAAAGTCTATAAACATGTAAGATGAAGAGACCTGTAGAGACATCTGGGACAGACTTCGAATTTGGAGAGGTCCTTCCACATTAGCAATTGTTAATTTAGACTTGGGAAGTGGAGGCATGGGCAGATGAGACAACTTTCCGTTGCCATCTGGACTTTTAATCCCCTAACTTTTAGGATTCTTTTCTATGCAAAATCAGCAACCCTGAAGTTGGAGGCATTTAATTGATTTGTGCCGACAAAGGGAAGCATTTACTCGTGGGAAAAGTGCAGTAACCTTATTTTAGCAACATTTCAGCTCAAGTTCATCCCTGACTTTTGAGAGACAACTAAAGATTTCTACCTTATCTCTTATAACTGATCCAGTTTAAAAAGATGCCCCTTTGGGAAGGAATTCTGACTTTTAGAATTTTAGTTCAGAGGGAGTATTTTTGTCAGGTGGGTTAAACAGAATAATCAGAGAATTCTTATTTCATATTCTTTTGGCCACCATTTACACCTGATTATTATTTTCAAACAAAGCATAATACCATCTCATGGTTTCTTATTAGGTCGGCAAATTGTAAAGCATAGTTTGCCAAGACTTTTGATGTCAGCAGATATTTTGTGAAGTTGCTATATGAATATAATATGAACAATAATAGTAGTTGTTCAGCGTGATGAAACAAACTGTTCATATTCTAAATGAAAATGTGAAGGTATATCTAATTCTCTCAGAAAACCACCTGTGGGCATGGTCTTGTTTCTTTTTAATTCTCAATTTCTACAAAGGATCAGAATATTTATTTAAAGTGCTTTAACAGGATATCCCAGTTAGAGCTTTGACAGACTGTTTATAGTTCACTCTGCCCAGGGGCAATTAAAGACACATTACACCATAAGCAAGATGACTCCTTGGCCACAGGAGGAGGATGTGCGGTAGGATTATTAATGTTGATGGGAATTAGGATGAAGTGACATGTCTGCAGTAGCACAATGGGTTAGTCATTTAACAAGAATTCTTACGCAGAAATCTGTAATGCTCATCGATTCCTTAGCATAAATGAAACTAAAGTTTAGGGAAAGGGAAACAAGGAGGATGCAAAAGGTAAGTGTCAGTGTTAAGAAATACTCTTCCAGTGCAAAGGAATTTAATCTTCTTTTGTGAAAACTGTTCTGTCTGCATGAAAAGTTGGTGTAGGGCCCCAGGGACTCAGGTAATAAGGGGGAGAGAGTGGAGTACTCAACCTTCTGGTCTCCCTTTACTTTCATGCCGTAAGCATGTGGCTGCTCTGACCAGCTCGTTTCACTGAGTGTTGTGAGACGTGCTTGGTCTGTGCTGTCCTGGTGCAAGAAAGGAGCTGCCCCACTCACACTTGCTGGCCTTTTTCTTCCTATATTCTGGCTACTGCATCCTGGTGTTTGTCTATACTGGGAGAATCGTGCGTTCCAAGCCATCTCACCCAGCTTAGGCTCTGGGGTTCAGGGCATATATGCCTCTGAAATGCTGTGCTTTCTGGAATTTGGATAGTTCAGTCATTTTGATTTGTTTCTTGGGAGATTTTCTTTCAACTTGGGAGAAGCTGATTATATGAAAAGGTCTCTCAAAATACAAATGAAAAAATATATGGTACCTTTTTTATATTAATCTCATTTTAATATCTGATCTTGGAGGAAGAGCCAAATATGAATAAAGGGAAGACTCAAATTTTAAGCTGAAACTACATTAAGTTGATAATACTTAGTATTAGATTCTCCTGAACAGACTTTGGGAATTCTCCGTCAACCTAAGTACTATATATTTACAAAGGATCAGAACTTGACTTTTACCTGGAGGCATAGTAAAAGTAAGCATAAGATTGTTTTAACATAGCATTTTAATATACTTAATTTACACATTTAGAAAATTAATCCTATATTAACTCAAGCCCAGTCAAGTAGAAAAAAATTTTTTTTTTTTTTTTTTTTTGAAACAAGGTCTCACTCTGTCGCCCAGGTTAGAGTGCAGTGGCATCATCATAGCTCACAGCAACCTCAAACTCCTGGGCTCAAGCCATTCTCCTGCCTTAGCCTCCTGAGTAGCTGGAACTACAGGCACATGCCACCGTGTCCAACTGATTTTTCTATTTTTTGCAGAAACTGGGGTTTTGCTGTTGTTCAGGCTGGTCTCAAACTGGCCTCAAGCAGTCCTCCCACCTCAGCCTCCCAAAGTGCTAGGATTAGAGGTGTGATCCACCATAACCAGCAGAAAAGTTCTAGCCAGAGAAAAACAGAAAGAATCCTTCCTTTTTGGGTCCTTGCTTCTGTCTCCATTCTTACTTTCACTCCCCTTTCTCTTCCATTTGTTTCAAGTATTTTCTTTTCTGTGTGTATCTTTATATAAATGTTAAGTTTACATGCAAGATATTGGTATATTAAAGATATTTCATTCTTGTCAAACGCAGTGACTCACACCTGTAATCCTAGCATTCTGGGAGGCTGAGGCGGGAAGCTCACTTGAGGTCAGGAGTTCAAGACCAGCCTGAGCAAGAGCGAGACCCTGTCTCTACTAAAAATAGAAAAAATTAGCCAGGCATGGTTGTGAAACATGCCTGTAGTCCCTGCTACTTGAGAGGCTGAGGCAGGAGGGTTGCCTGAGCCCAGGAGGTTGAACTTGCTGTGAGCCCCAGCGATGAAGCAAGACTCTGTCTCAAGAAAAAAAAAAGATTGTTTCATTCTGCTTCCTCTTTTGTCCCTTGTTCTTTAAGATCCATGCTTCTAAGCTCTGCACCCTGCTTCGTGGTAGATATCCACCATATTGAACAATTCATCCTCAAATAGTAGTTATTATATGTCACATTGCTATAGTGACTACATGCTCAGTCATTGAAAAGATAACATTAAGTTTTATTTTTTTAATTGGTTTCTTGTATCAATTTAGTGTTTCAGTGCTACACTGGATATTTGTAGCATCAACATGTACGCAATCAATTAAACTAAAATATGGGATTTGTATGGACAGATATATACCAGAGAAATATTCTAGTGAAACATCATTTATTTAGAACTATCTCAAATGCTGTAATTAACCTGGTGAATTTGTTTAGGATGACATTAAGTGTGTCAGCAGTCAACTCAGAATATCTGTCATCTTTGTCTTGTCTTTTTCTGTGAGACACTGCTCCTGGAAAATACTAGGATAATCCATCTTGCTGTGTAGGATTTCAAGACATGTTGAATCCCTGAGCTTTCACTGTAAACGTTTGCATCCTTAGTGCTGTTTACGTCAGTGGGAAGATGGCACAAGCTAAGAAACCCAGTTTGTGTCCCAGGATAGTTTAAAGGTAGGACATGGCGCTGCAAACCTTATGTCACTGACATTTTGATTCAGCCACTAGGTGCAGAAACCCCACCACTGTAGCAAAGAGGAATTATCACACCATTTTGCTAAAAAGTCTGGTGACTCCCAGGCCCCACTGCAACACTTTTTCCTGGGCTCCAAGGCCCTGAAGTCCTGGCCACACAATTTCCTACCAAGTTACTTGCTTTGTTCCTGGGGAGAACTATAGCGCTGCTGTCCCCAACCCCGGGCTGTGACCTGGTACTGGTACCGGTCCAGGGCCTGTTAGGAACGGTGGGGTGCATCACTGCTTGAGCCCCACCTCCCTGTCTTCCTGCCCCCTTCGTGGAAAAATTGTCTTCGATGAAACTGGTCCCTAGTGCCAAAATTACTGAGGGCCGCTGTTCTAATAGAAGCAGCATTGTATACTCATGAGGGATGTGGCCTGGGTTCACATTCTTGCTCCATCGTTTCTTAGCAAGGTGACCTTGAGTACTGAGTGTGTTGCCTAAATTCTCTCTTCTTTCAAATGACCTGGTCAATAGAATAGATACAATGAATCCCGCCTACGCCACAGGCGTTTTGTGTGAGAATTAAATGAGACGAGACATGTATAACACTTAGAAGCGTGGATGGCACATAGTAAAGCTTGTTAAATGTTGTCATTTAACTCTCTCTCTCCCCGCTCCCAGTCCCACCGTCCCTTCTGTACAAATTGCAGCCTCCTCACTCTTTCCTCCTCTCTCTCCCTCCCCCGGATCATACTCCTGCTTCTCCACCTACCTCTATCTCAATCCAGCCTATTCTCGCCCTTTCTCTGCAGCATGGCCCGGCAGTTCCTCAGTGTCCCATCCCCTCTTCCACTGGGTGCCATCATGAGCTTGCAAACACTGCCTATTATAATTATTCCACCTGTTTCCCATGTGACACTTTAGGCTTTGAAGAGCAAAGGCCTTTCTTACTCTTCCTTTGTCCCATGGAAAAGAATCTCTGTTAGCTAGTCAAGCTTTTTCTAAACCACTGGTTTTGTGTTGAGCTTACAGGCACCAAATCTTCTATCTGCCTGTGTTTCTGTGTCCCTCTCTGCACTGATTGCTGGAGAGCTCAGTCAGGCTGAGGTTCACATCTAGCTGAGGCGCTGTGCTTCAGGCAGGGCAAGCGTTTTGGATACGTTATCTCGCCCATCTTCATATTACATTTGTCCCTTGGTATCATGGGGGATTAGTTCCAGGACCCCTGAGGACACCAAAATCCAAGATGCTCAAGTCCTTGATATAAAATGGTGTAGTATTTGCATATAACCTACATATCTTCCTGTATGCTCTAAATCATCTCTAGATTACTTATTATATACATACAATGTAAATGCTATGGACATACTTGTTATGCTGTATTGTTTAGGGAATAATGACAAGGAAAAAAGTGTGTACATGTTCAGTAAACAACAATTTTTTTTCCAAATATTTTTGATCTAGCATTGGTTGAATCCAGATGTGGAACTGAAGATACAGAGGGCCAACTGTATTTATTTTTCCTAACTTTTTAAGCCCTGTTGTCTTGTGTTGATTTTCTAACCACCTTAAATCCTTTTGGAGGCCGGGCGCGGTGGCTCACGCCTGTAATCCTAGCTCTCTGGGAGGCCGAGGCGGGCGGATCCTTTGAACTCAGGAGTTCGAGACCAGCCTGAGCAAGAGCGAGACCTCATCTCTACTATAAACAGAAAGAAATTAATTGGCCAACTAATATATATAGAAAAAAAATTAGCTGGGCATGGTGGCGCATGCCTGTAGTCCCAGCTACTTGGGAGGCTGAGGCAGGAGGATCGCTTGAGCCCAGGAGTTTGAGGTTGCTGTGAGCTAGGCTGATGCCACGGCACTCACTCTAGCCTGGGCAATAAAGTGAGACTCTGTCTCAAAAAAAAAAATCCTTTTGGAAACCAAGTGGGGCGTATATAGTGCATATTTTTGTTTGAGGCAACATGAAGGCACAGCCAGCGACAGAGCAAGGCTCAAAGCCACTGCACCACTTACCTGCGGAGTGGCCTTGGGCAAGTTACCTCCACTCTGAGGCTCCATTTTCTAGTCTAAAGAAAATGAACCTACCTCCCAGAGTGATCATGCTATTTAAATGATATAACGTGTGTGACATGCCAAACACTGTCCCTGGCATCAAGATGCTGTCCTTAGATACTAGTTTCGTCTTGTGTCTTTAAAAATTAAGCTATACTGATAAACAGATATTTCTAAATTAATTGATGAAAAAGTATATACGATGCTTAGAGGGGGTTGATCAATTCCAGCTTCTTTGCTCATGTGGCTCAAGCACTCAGCAGTTTGCTTAGTGGGTAGATGCCCACAGCTCACCTTGGGTATTTGAAGAATTATGCTCATTCCTGTCTCCTGCTTCATAAAATTGCCTGATAGACAAAGCATTAAAGTATGAAGATGTCATATCTTATGCAACTGATAGAAGTGGGTTTTCCCTGTTAACAATAAACAGCTTCTGATAATTAATATCCCTTAAGAATGCAGGATTTCTGGAAGTCAGAGAGTTACGGTTCCATCTGACAAAGACTTCCTGGCATCAGCCACTTATCATGTGTTGCTCAAAATTTCATTTGTTGGGAGTGGGGATCCCTTTTTGGACTACAACATGCACTTCCTGGTCTGACCTCGCGGTTGCCCTCTCTTTCCCCATCAGCCCTGTAGCGGTGCCTGGGAACCTGCATCCTGTGGAAAGATGGAAGAGCAGATGACAGCTTCCGGTCAGGCTCGTAAATATGTGAATGCATTCTCCGCCCGGACGCTGGTCATGTGAGACATTTCCAGAAAAGCATTATGGTTTTCAAAACACTTCAAGTTAACTTGGGATATCTCATTCCTCGACATGAAACTTTTCATGAATGGGAGAAGAACCTATTTTTGTTGTGGTACAACAGTTGAGAGCAGCACCAAGTGCATTTAGTTGGATGAAATCTTCTTGGATTTCGCCCAACTAAAAGTATTTTTAAAAATAAATAAATAATAGTCTTACCTAAATTATTAGGTAATGAATTGTAGCCAGTTGTTAATATCTTAATGCAGATTTTTTTTAAAACATAAAATGATTTTTATCTGTATTATAGAGGATCCAACAGATCAGTATTTTTTCTTCCTGTGATGAGTTTTTTGAAATTTTACACACAAAAAGGTACTTCAGTATTTCACTTTTCTCAATCACTAAACATATGATAGATTTCAAAAAAAAATCAGTAAAAGCATTACTATAAATGTTGACTTATATCATGGGACAATTAATCAGGATGGTAAATGCTCATTTATGGTTAATACCATTGGAGGTACTTTTATTGTGCCAAACCATTTTATGAGTTTTTTGTTAGCTTGCTTTAAAATTTATTACTGTATGAAATAGTTTTATAAAAAAATTATATTTTTATTCAGTAATTTAATTTTGTAAATGCCAAATGAAAAATGTGTTTTGCTGCTATGGTCTTAGCCTGTAGACATGCTGCTAGTTTCAGAGGGGCAGTAGAGCTTGGATGGAAAGAAAAGAAACTTGGTGTTAGGTAATTAACTATGCACTAGTATTTCAGACTTTTTTTTATATATATACTTTTTTCCTTTTGTAATACATTGGAAAACTTGTTTGGGAGATTTTGCATTTTTTGTTGTGTTTTTTTTGTTATTGTTGGTTTATAAAAGCATGCGTTGCACTTCTTTTTTGGGAGATCTATGTTGTTGATGTCCTATGTTTTGTTTTGAGTGTAGCCTGTTTTTTTTAATTCAGGGGTTCTGAGTTTGATCAGTGTCCCCCATGGTTTCTAAGTGTATGGTCTCAAAACTGCTGCACAGATCCTATGTTTGCGGCTGGGGAGACAGAAACTGGGGTCCATAGCCAGTTGCTGCCTTAAGAGCATTTGGTGCAAGATGGCCAGCACTGAACTTTTGATATGACAGTGTACTTACTGCCTTGTAGCAAAATAAAGCTGTGCCCTTATTTTACTTACTTCTGGCTTCTCTCTTTCTTGTGATTGTGGACGATAGTCATTCTTTTAAGAAAATGGAGCAAACTGAAAGCACATTCCTCTCTTAATAATTTGCACACCTCTGAACTTCATGGGAAGAAGTCAAGAATCATTACTATGGAGAAGGAAGAGCAAGCAAACCAAGTTAAATAGTTCACAAAATAATCACAATGACAACTGGGAGGACTCTTCCAGAATGTATCAGTTAGGGTTCCAGTGGCATTTGAGTTGGGGTAATGCGAGGAGAATTCATTCACAAAATAGTGATACCACGGATGTGGACAGGGTGTAGGAGAGCCACAGGGCTGTGCGTGCACATGGGTACAAGTTTAAAGATATTCGGAAGACCACCTGGAGGGGGAGTCGTGGAAAGCAGGAGCCCTTGAGAGGAGCAGTGACCTTTGCCAACGTCACTGCCACCCAAGGTGACCTCACAGGGGGGGAGCCAAGGGTAATCCCTAACCTTGATCCCCCCAAGACCTTCCATCTCCAGCCAGGGGTGCTCACTGGCAGAACATTCATTCAGAACAACCGTGGTTTACACATGAGTCTCCACCGGCCCCACCTCTCAACTCAATGATCTTTTCACTGTGTTCTGATATCCCTTTGACATATATTCCTTTTAATTTCCTTCAGTCACTCTGTTCTAGCTCAGACTTGGAATTCTCATATTTGTGGTACACTTGGTGTTTATACAGCCAAAGACTTGTTACACCTAAATTATTAGTCCTTAAGGCTGTTTTGTGTTCTTTATTGTCCTGCTGATAGGTGATAACACGTCATTCTACTGCTAGGAAGTGTTTTATGTTCAGCCCTCTCAGGGTGTTTTTCCAGGTGCTGACTGTGCCACCGACCAGCAGTTTGAACTCGGACAAGTCACTAAGCAAAGCGCTGTATGAGTGTTTGCTATTACATATGCTTTCCGTAATTAAGAGGTGCCTACCCTGTAGTGTGTCGAATGTTCATCTGGCTGGAAATGTGCATTGCCTGTTAAAGAGTTACACTTAGGGGTCACATTATGTAATAATTATTAAATTAAGGGCAAGAGAGAACTCAACATTATACAGAACTAAAATAGACATTTACCTTTCCAAGTGTGGAACCCAATAACTATAGAAACTAAAAACGTAAAGTAATGAAAAGGAATGTGCATATAGATCTTATAGCCAAATACACCCCCATAAAACTGATTTCACAAGCATCTCCCAAACATGTATTTGTCCTGATCATTTTTTAAAATCATCCTTCTCTTTACAGCAGGAATTCAGGTAGCAAAATCAGTGGAAACAGCGTTATGTGCTACTCAAATGAAAGCTTGTCCTTGTGAGTCACTATGGATGAAGCTCACAGCTACACACGGACATCCAGAGATTAGGAGAGACACTGTGAAGACAGAAGTGTCTTCTGACCTCCAGATGGGACTGATAGTTGAATAGGAGAGAGATGTCCGGGGAAGAACTTCCTTGTTTCTTAAAAATTATACAACTTAAGGGAAACTTAGATATTATCAGGGGCTTCTTATAAGGGGCTCCCTGCATTGCTTTAGTGAAAGAAAATCAGTTTTGGAACCCAACCAATCTTGGTTTGAATTCCTACTCTGTCCTTTACCAGCTCTGTGACTCTGTGTGCGTTTCACTTAATTTCCCTAAGCTTTGTTTTACTGGTATTGGAGATAAAAATACACCTCAAAGTTGTTAGCTATTGTGAAGATTACACGAGATAGTAAATGCAAATTCTTGCATCTCTGTAACATGTTGCAGTGCCTGTTGATTAGATGAGTCACTAGTGACTTATGATCAGTCAGAGAAAAACCGTGTCTATTACCCAGCGATGGAACAGTGAATACCTCATCGGCCCAAGTCTCTGATTGTATGTGAGATCTATTCTCTGTATTAAAACTAACTTTAGGCCGGGCGCGGTGGCTCAAGCCTGTAATCCTAGCTCTCTGGGAGGCCGAGGTGGGCGGATTGTTTGAGCTCAGGAGTTTGAGACCAGCCTGAGCAAGAGTGAGACCCCATCTCTACTATAAATAGAAAGAAATTAATTGGCCAACTAATATATATAGAAAAAAAAATTAGCCGGGCATGGTGGCGCATGCCTGTAGTCCCAGCTACTTGGGAGGCTGAGGCAGCAGGATTGCTTGAGCCCAGGAGTTTGAGGTTGCTGTGAGCTAGGCTGACGCCACGGCACTCACTCTAGCCTGGGAAATAAAGTGAGACTCTGTCTCAAAAAAAAAACAAAAAAAACTAACTTTAAATCTAGACCAGGCATGGTCGCTCACGCCAGTAAGCCCAGTGCTTTGGAAGGCCAATATGGGGGGATTACTTGAGGCTAGGAATTTGAGACCAGCTTGGGCAACATAGTGAGATGCCGTCTCTAATAAAAAAATTTTTTAAATTAACATGTAGTCCCAGCTACTCAGGAGGCTGAGATGGGAAAATCACTTGAGCCTAGGAGTTTGAGGTTGCAGTGAGCTGTTGGTCTAGCTACTGCACTCCAGCCTGGGCAACAGAGAGTGATCCTGCCTCAGACATATGCATATATTTTAAAAATCTACATTTTATCTTCTGACAATATTCCTAATCATTCTAACATATATATATATATTTTAATGTATGTTTCTCCTTCTTTTATGTGGGGTATATTTTTCTTTAAGCTTATTGGTTGCTAATCCAAAAAGAAAACTATCTAGTAAGTAAAATGTGATGTACAGGTCTATTATGCTGCACTTAAAATACAAGTTTGGGATTTATTTTACCTTTTTTTAACCATTGCTATTATAAAATAAAATCTTTCTTACCGTTTTAGAGGGTAGAGTTGAGGAAAGGAAACCAGCTAAAGGCCGGGCGCGGTGGCTCAAGCCTGTAATCCTAGCACTCTGGGAGGCCGAGGCGGGTGGATTGCTCAAGGTCGGGAGTTCAAAACCAGCCTGAGCGAGACCCCGTCTCTACTAAAAAATAGAAAGAAATTAATTGACCAACTAAAAAATATATATAGAAAAAATTAGCCGAGCATGGTGGCACATGCCTGTAGTCCCAGCTACTCGGGAGGCTGAGGCAGCAGGATCGCTTGAGCCCAGGAGTTTGAGGTTGCTGTGAGCTAGGCTGACGCCACGGCACTCACTCTAGCCTGGGCAACAGAGTGAGACTCTGTCTCAAAAAAAAAAAAGGAAACCAGCTAAAATGCAAACCTCTTTTTAAAAATTATGCGTAGAAACTTTGCTATCTACAGTAAAAGGGAGCTGAACTACAATTGGCAAAAATAAGTAAGAGTTCTTTTTAATTAATATTTAATAACAAATAATCTTGATGCTAACATGGAAACTTAAGGGACCGATATTTGCCTTATGGACTATATTTCTTTAATTCCACTAGTATATGTTGAGCCTGGTACTGTGTTTGGAGTTGAGGTTAGAGCTCAAGATAGCGTAGATAAAAATCCCTGCCCTCTGTGAGCTTATGTTCTGCTGGAGAGAGATACAGATGATTGAGTGGTTAATTACAACATGGTCAGAATAGGGATGACAGAGACCACAGGACAGCACCAGATCTAGACATAGAAGAGCAAGGCAGGTTTCCCACAGAATTGGCGTGTAGGCAGGCCTGGCACATAAAGCCAGGCTACAGCGGAGGCAAGCATTGGACAGGGCAGTAGGATAGGGGGTGACATCTGAAATTTGCTGGAGAAAAACCCCCAAATAACTACTTATCTTTAAATGCATGACGATGCATTGCAATTGGACACTCAAGCAATTCTACCACCTGAGTAGATCCTCTAGTATTTTTTTATTTCCCCAGGCTCTGGTCAACCATTTCACACTGCTTCCTCTCAAAGCCCATTTCTACTCAGCTCCCAGCAGATAACCTTGACTCAGACATAAATGAGAAAATAGAAGAGGGAAGGTCTCCGCCTTCCCTCTCCTTTGCGTGGGGGAGCATGACCTCTGCTAGCCACTCCCCTAAATCCTTAAGGGCCTCGTCCTGCAGATACTGTCTCTTGCTTCAACAATGTCTTCCTCTCTCCTGGGCCATTCCCATCACATTAACATGGTCTCCAGCTCCCAGCAGTAAAGACAGAACCCCCTTACATGCTCCACGACACCACCCCATTTATCTGCTCTTCTCAGCCAGCAACACCGCTGAAGGGAATCTTGGACGGTGAGTCCTCACATCCTCATGTTGCCTCCCCTCAGCCCTCTCCACACAAACTTCCGTTGCCCCAACTCCACCACTCCTGCACTTGCCAATGACAGCCATGTTGCCAAACCCTGGGGTCACTTCCTAGGCCTCATTTGACTTCACTTATCAGCAGAATTGCCAATCTCACTTTCTTGATCCATTTTCCTCTCTTGGCTTTTGGTATGACTGTCTTGGTCTTCCTCTGTCCTCACTGGTTTCTTCTGTTGGCTACTCCTCCTCAGCTTGGCCCCAAGCTACTCTCTCCTCCTTCTGTCTCCATCATGCTTCCTAAGGGGTTTCATTCGTGCTGTCGCTTCAAATGCCATCTCCATCGTCAGCCCTGACCCTGTCTGGAATTCCAGACTCCTGCACCCTATTCCGTGTTAACATCTTCCCATAAAAGCATCTTAAATGAAGTGTAAACAAAACAGAACTCATAATCAAAATGCTTTTGTTTTTCTCATTTGTGGTAATTTAGCCCTTATATCTTAATTAATTTCTTAGTTTCTCCAGCCAAAAAGTGTCATCTTTGATTTCTCTCTTTACCTTACACCCAAGTGCTCAGAAGGACCTGAATATTCTACCTTCAAAACATATCTTAAATGCATCTGCTTTTCTCCATTGCCTGTGATGATATTATTAGTAATGACACAATATTTGTGAAGTGCTCACAATCTGCTAGGGAAGAAAGGAGAGGGAGGAAAGTTTTCTGGGAGAGAGAAGAAGAATGGTGATATCTGAGAGATCAGAAACCAAAAGAGAAATCTGGAGAAAAGAAAAGATATGAGGCCGGAGAAGGAAGAGTATAAATAGAGTTTGAACTTTGTCCGTAGAGATATGGGGAATCATTGAATGGTTATAAGCAGGAAAATAAAATGATTAATTTATATCTTATTTATATAGATAATTCTGCTCCCTTTTTCATAGATAATATAAAATTAAACCTCAGGTTAGCAGGGCCAAATGATTACAGAGTCTGAATTTTATACTCAGTTAATTGGACTTTACATAGTACATTTCCTACGGCTTCTTAATTTCAAAGGAATGTGCTTTAATCCCAGAAAATCTTATTGAAAAAATATCTTTTGATCCAAAGTTCATAAAGGCTGTTTTCACATTTTATAGTCCATAAAGTAATTAATTCAGGAAGAATTGGCTGCATAAAACACTTTTCTCCTTTAAGAGCAGAATATGTTCAACCAATAATTTATCTAAAACTTTCCTTGTCATTTTCAAAAGCCAAATCTTCCACTGACTTTTTTAATGATATAATTTTTTATTATATTTTGATATATGTTGTTTTTGGCTATTAACGAATTCTGCCAGCATTCATTCTTAAAGGTGTTTTCAGCTTACCTTTATATTTTATTTTATTCTTCAGTCTAGAAGGCATTTTGATAGTCAGTGGTTCTCAGACTTTATTAGGAATCAGAAACACATTGGAAAATTGTTCAAAATGGAGATTCTTGACCTCACCCTCAAGGAGTCTGATTTATGAGTCAGGTGTAGACCAGGAATGTTTAACAAGCTTGCAGGTGATTCTAACAAAGGTGGTCTGAGAGGAACATAGTAGAAAACCCTGCCTTAGGAAAAAACTGACTCCCACAACACTGTGTTTTCTCTCTAAACACTCCCCATTAGCTTTCAATCCCTGTGAAGCCCATAATTTTTAATTAAAATGCCCATTGGTCTATAGAATATTAGAAAAATATTAAGACCCTAACTGTAAGTAGATTTTCTTAAATCCAGAGAATTATTATGTTCCAGATGTTGGTACTTAAGGCCAACCTTGGCCTTCTGATCCATCTTTTATGTGATTTTTACAATATGTGGGGAAGCATAGTTTTAATCACCGTATCTAAACCTCTTTAATAATATAGTTCGATTGCACATGATCAAGAGGGAATTTACATCTCAAGAAGTTTAGGCCATAAACAAAACAAAACAAATTTTCATTCAGAAGTCCTTAATTCTAAACCAGTCTTCAATCAACTTGCCGAAAACCCTTGTTCCAGTCACTTTACACCTCTGTGCTTTGGGATTTCTATTTAAATGGAGGAAGTATTTAATCCTGTATATAGTTACAAAGCACATGGAGGACCTCAGATCAAAGACAAACAAAAATTCAAAGAAAGCTTTGGTAGCCCAAAGACACTGGAATACTTAGGATAGAACTGTGAGATTTTCCTGCTAGAAAACATCCTCTGAAATGAGCTTGTGAGTTAATAAGTCACCCTTAGCCTGTCTTGGGGGCAGATGTTAAGGCAGAGTCAGGATTTGTTTTCATTCAGTCACTTTTCTGGAGAATGTGAACCCATCTGCCTATTCTTTAATGATCCCAAATGTGTACGATGGACAGACACCCCCTTCCCTTCCTTGGTCAGTTTCAGGGTCAGGGCGAGCAGTGCCCAGTGCCCAGTGTGTGACCTGAAGCCCTCTGGAACAGTGGTCAGTGAATGGCTTGGCCTGCCTCTGGTCCTCCCAAACCCACTTCCCTCCCCTCTTTCAAATCTTCCAAAATAAAATTCCAATTAAATATAGTGAATTGAAGACATGCATTAATGCCACTCCATCAGGAAATTTCACCAAATGACAATGAAAAGGGAAATAAGGGACATAAATAGACAAGTCAAGGAAAACAACAAATAAGTTGTTTTCTTTGTCAAGAATCTAACTCATTCATTTACTCAACAAATGTTTATGGAGTACTTCCCATGCAAGCAAGGCAGAATTCAAAATAATTAAATACAAATATTACATATATATGTAACATATGTGTATATATAAATAATTCATATATAACATAAATTTTATACATATATTAAATGACTGGCAGAGTAATATTTTCTTGGATTTCACCAAAAACACTAAAAAAAGGCTTATATCAGATTTGCTATTTTAATAACCACATTGCTTTAAAATGTTCATTTTCATGTTTTAACATTTCTGACATCAGGCTGTATCTTTAACATGGTCTGATTTTTCTTTCTTTGAAAACTGTCATTAAATCCATAGAGTCTTACAATTGGTGATATAAAATAAAGGAAAAACTTGGAACTTAGCAGACATTTCTGAAATGACCCCCTAACTTTTTATTAGTAATGAAACCAATGAGTCTTCTGCTCCCCAAAAACTTTATCGACTTTCTCCAGGCACGTGCTTGACTATGGCTCGTGGGCTTGTGCGTGTCTGAACTTCTGCAGAGTGGAAGCCTCCATTTATCTCCATTGTCTAAATCAATGCCCAACATGAAGTAGGTGCTCAATAAATATTCAGAAAATCCATGAAAGAATGTGAATTAGCATCCGGAGTGGTCTCCACTCCACCCCACCCGTGTAACTACGGTCAACCACTTCATCTCTCTGGGTCTGTGTTTGCTCAGACGAATTTGTGTTTGCTACACAGGAATTTGAATCTGCTCAGCCATAGATCCCTCCCAGCTCTAACCATCTTTGAGTAAGCAAAGTCATTAAGAAATTGGAAACTGCAGTGGTTTTAGAGGATTTGTGTGAAGTATATATTGCTCATGGAGGTAATGCCTTTGATACCATTTGCTAAACACCAAGTAAAAGAAGGGAGAAGGAGGTTCTATACTTTGGGTCTATTCCCACTTCTATCCCCACGCCTCACAATTGCTGCTTAAATGGGAATCCAAGGAACCCAACAACACTCTGTTGTGTTACTTAAAAGCTATTCAACATATGGAAGCTTTCTGCATGTCTTATGGTTAATTTGTATCACAAGCCAAGTAGCTAGCTGTTTCATCACACAAAAGTCTAATACAAACTTACTTTCTAATAGTCTCATGAAATAATCAATACCCTAGAACAGGGGTGGACAAATTATAGCCCCTGGACAAATCTGGCCCACTGCCTGTTCTAGTAAATACACTTTGGTTGGAACATAGCCACACCCTCTTATTTCCATATTGTCGATGGTTGGTTTTCTGCCACAATGGCAGAGTTGAATAACCATGTGGCCTGCAAAGCCTGAAATATTTACTATCTGGCCCTCTACCGAAAAAGTTTGTGACCCCAACCCTAGAAGAAAAGTAGTCAAAAATCACAATAGCAGTATTAACAATGAAGATACTGGATTCTGCTTCAGTTAAACAGACTAATCGAGTTTATGATTTCTCCATTACCTGGGCTCTTTGTTGGCCGCACACCATGGCCGCTTCTGACTGGGAGCTGAGAACATGCAGTAGATTAAACCATATGAAATTGCCTATGTTTGACAGATTTGACCTACAAATATGTGCTCAACTTCATGTGACTCAACCTAATACTTTGGCTTCCTTCAGAGTGCTCAGTTTCAATTCCCCATTCCCTTTGCAGTCTTCCAGCCACCTCAGTGTTCTCAGTCTTGGCTACATATTAGAATCACCTGAAGAGCTTTTAAAAAATGAATGCTCTGGCCACACCCAGGACCAACTGAAAGAGAATCTTGGGGAGAAAACCCGGCACTTGATATTTTTGGAAAGCAGCTTAGGTGATTCTAAAGTGTGTCAGGCTTGAGAACCATCATGCTATACCATGGCAATACCCACCTGCTGGGTGCTATGGACTCCTTCCAACTGGACAAGAGAATGTGGACAATTGTAACAAACCACTACTACAGAGGTTCTCAAACTTCAGCATTCATCAGATCCCCTAGAGGGCTTGTGAAAACAGATTTTTGGGCCCCACTACACAAATTTCTGATTTTGATTCTGTAGATCTGGATGGAGGCCTCGTTATTATATTTTTCTTTCTTTCATTTTTTTAGAGATGGGGTCTAACTATGTTCCCCAGGCTAGTTTTAAGCCCCTGGGCTCAAGGAATCCTACTACCACAGCCTCCAAAGAAGCTGGGTTTATAAGGCATGCACCACCATGCCTGGCTGATAATTTGTATTTCTAACAAATTCCCAGGTGATATTGATGCTGCTGGTGCAGGATCTACACTTTGAGAACCACTGTGCTATTACTGTCTTCCATGCGCAGAGTGCCTAGCTCGCAGTAACTCCTTTGTAAGTGATTGTGGAACGGATAATGGAAGAACTGTAGTAAAGTCTATGCTGGTATTAGTCTAGGACAGGCGTCCTCAAACTATGGCCCACAGGCCACATGCCGCCTGCCTAGGACATTTATCCACCCTGCTGGGTGTTTTTGCTGCCGCTGCCTGTCCTGCTTAGCAGCCGACTCATCCCAGGCCCACTGTGCGCACTCTCCAACAACGGTCTGAAGGACAGTGAACTGGCCCCCTGTTTAAAAAGTTTGAGGACCCCTGGTCTAGGATATAGCAGTGAACAAGAGAGTCTATCCTCGAGGAGCTCACACTCTAGAGAGAAATACATAACATCAAGGGTATGAATACCACAAAAGGGAAGCATAGGCTACTATAGTGGCACATAGAATTCACCTAGCTCAGTGGCTCCCAGCCATTTGAAAGCCCCTTTTTAAGTACCATGTTGACACTGTCTATCATCACCAGGTTAGCTGGAATCCAAGGACAGAACACTCACTTGGAAAGATAGATGAGTTGGGTGGGGGCAAGAAGAGAGAAAGAAAGAAAAATAGAGAGACAGAGAAAGTGCACAGGTCAATAGGTAAAAAGAAGAGCAGTCCTGGCCACTCAGGAGACTGAGGCAGGAGGATCACTTGAGCCCAGGAGTTTTAGGCCAGCCTGGCCAACATAGTGACACCTAGTCTCCAAAAAAAGTAAAGAAGAAGAAGAAGAAGAGCAAAAAGTGAGTTTCCCCACGAGTCACATCTAGGTCCCTACTTTTGTCTTATTACTGTTATTAACAAAGTCCTGTTTAATCAACTATAAAATAATTTGTCTCCAAGTAAAGACCATAGATAGGTGCTAGCACACCTTAGAATGGGAGAAGGTCTCCATTTCCAGTTGTTTGAACTACTTAAGACAGTAAAGACCTAAGACACACTCAGACTCAGATGGACTCAGCTAATGGGGCCTTTCTGTAAGGACACAAAGAGAAGTGTGGAAGAAACCAAAAGGGTTTCAGCAGCAGCCATATTCAGGTCTTGAGCTAGAAGGTGATCTGGGATACCTTGGCAATTGCGATGGCCCAGGGATCCCAGGGCCCAGGTGCTGTCCCTCTGGCCACTCTGTTTGTCCAGGCCTTCTTACCATGAGTGCCCCTTCCAAGGTCCCACTCCTCTCTCTTGAAATGGTTATAGCCTCGTGTTATCTCATAACCAATAAGGATGACATGATTCTTTTTGACCTGGGATTAATTCTTGACTTTTTTTTTTTTTTTTTTTTAACAAACTATTATGAGAGGCCCTCAATTTTTAGGCCAAGGTCCAAGTAATCTTGTCCATGAGGAAATCCGTGGACAATATACGACACCAATAATAGATTTCGGTGGAGTAGAATTTTTCCTGGCTGACCCTACTACAAGAGAGTTGTCTAAGTTCCTGCACAATTTCCTCTTCCCATTCCTCTAGTTGCTTTTCTCTGAGTGCTCTCCCAGTGGATGTTAACATTTCTGAAACATCTGCTTATCCCCAAGCAGGGTGGTCGTGGCTTTAGCAGGGTGAGGGGGAGCCATTGGACTACACCCCTACCCCATCTACAAAAATAATCTGTATCTATTGAAATCTGTGCGTCTCTATAAGTCACAAGTCTCAAATTCATTTATAGTACTGATTATTGGTGCCCTTTGGTTCAATTCTTGTATTCATTGAGCAGACTGAGATATGAATTAGCATGTGCTTGGGACATAAAATCAATTATAGGGCTAAGCGGGCACTATTCTAGTTTTAACCACTTTGGTATGAGCATTGACTATAGTTGATAGCCACAGATGAACGGGCACAGTGACTTTAGCCGACAGCTGTGATATGACTTTTCTAATGTTTCATTTATCAAAATAAAATTGTGAACATTTAAAAATAACATAATGAAAACATATATGTGTATGTTACCTATTCTGATTTACATTACAAGTAAAGCTGCCTGTAAAGTAAAACAAGCTTTCAGTGCTTTAAAGCTTTCCTCATCACACAAGAGCAGAATGGATTCATTGTCATTGCACAGCACAAACTATCTTGCGGACTGTGAGTGCCGGCTGTGGGCAAGGGTTCGCAGCCGGTGAGCGCCGCACCGAAGTGGTTAAAACAGTAGTGGAGTATTTGTGGAACCTGCCTGCAGACTTCTGTGGCAGGTGTTGACTGCTCTTCCTCCTAACCTCTAGCTGCATCGTTCTCCAGGGGGTATCCTGTCCCTTCTCTCCGTCACTGTGCGCGTTCTAGTTTTCTGTACTCAGTGGCGCTTACCCATATCCCTGACGCCCGGGCCCTTTGGCGGAGCCATGAGATAATCTGCCCTTCTGCATGCCCTGGGTCTGTGATTCCCCGCTTTGTCTTTTATCTTTGTTTGTATCACTATTGAGAGGAAAGTCTCAGGAGTTTGGAAAAAAAAAAGAAGAAGAAGAAGAAAGCCAAAGTGTGAGTCAGAATTAGAGCATCAGTGCAGGAGAATTTTCTGGGCCAGCAGGCAGGAGTTGCATTCTTGCCAACCTCTTCAATGAGCAGGCGGCAGTGCCTCCATGCAGACCGTGGAAGTCATTCTGAAACTCATTGCAGTTGGCCTTGTATTGGCGTCCTTCCTTTGAAGGTGACTTTCAGATCATGGGTGGTTTTGTCTGCAGAACCTGGTGCCAAGGTGAAGTGACAGACCTTTGCTCACAAAGCAATATTCTTAACAGTCTTTTGTCCTGGACTACCGAGCCTGTTCCATTAGGGGTGAAAACAGATTGGTGGGTAGATAAAAATGGCTAGCTGGATAGGTTTGTTGTTAATTGTAGATCTAGGCAGCAAGTATATGGGTGTTTGCTTTAAAATTCTTTAAACTTTTCTGGGTGTTTAAAATACTCATAATAAAATGTGAGGAAAGGTGAACACAACGTAACAGTGAGGTTAGTAGATTATAAATACATGAAAGTTGAGCATACAGGTAATACTATGGAGGTATTTTTTAAAAAATATTTAAATGGCTTATTGTTATATGTTAATGATTCTCTACTCAATCCTTTCCAATTTAAAGACAGATACTGTGCAAGAAGAGAAGTGATTAACATTTTGAAGACCTTAAATGAAATATACTATCAAATTCCAAACCACTGATCATTTATTTTTTTTAATTTTTTATTTTTTTTTGAAACAGAGTCTCACGCTGTTGTCTGAGCTAGAGTGCCATGGCATTAGCTTAGCTCACAGCAACCTCAAACTCCTGGGCTCAAGAGATCTTTCTGCCTCAGCCGCCCCAGTAGCTGGGACTATAGGCATGCGCCACCATGCCTGGCTAATTTTTTCTATATATTTTAGTTGGCCAATTAATTTTCTTTCTATTTTTAGTACAGATGGGGTCTCACTCTTGCTCAGGCTGGTTTCGAACTCCTGATCTTGAGCGATCCACCCACCTTGCCTCCCAGAGTGCTGGGATTACAGGCATGAGCCACTGCGCCTGGCCTGATCGTTTATTTACACATGGAAAAACCACTGGTTTGGGTGTCAGACGGTAACAGGAACATACTCTGCCTCTTCCATTAGCTCAAGTGACAATTTCTCTGAGCCTCAGTTTTCTCATGTGTAAAATGGTGTGGGAGAAGGGATAATATCTACATCTTTAACTTACAAGGTTTAAATGCTCTGTAAGGGATAAAGTATCTTATAAATATTACTTACACAAAGAAATCAAGTATTAGAATTTTAAAAATAAGACTTTTTTGTCATCCCGATGTTTCACACAGGCTTCCCAAAATTTGGCCAATGCTGTGTGACTGGCACCACTAGGGCATTTTGAAAGGTCAGAGGTCCTGGAGACCTCCATTAAATTCCACATTTTGGTCTGAAATCTCTGAAACTCATCATACATTTCATATTTTTTTTTCACTCTTAGAAAAAAGATGGAAATAAGATACGGTGGCGTTTAACTGTAGTTCTTAAGTAAATTATACAAAATCCACCTTTCACAGAAAGATAATTTGGACATTATTTAAACAAATGGAATATATCATGCCTGGGAAGTGCCTGTGAGAAATCTTTGTCCCAGGCTATTTTCTACTAAGAACAGAGTGGGACTTGCTCTTTTGACCTGCTTCAAAAGAGAAATGGAACTATAATAATATAATAAAGCAACCCAAAACTTAGTGTCTTAAAATAATAGCCATTACTGGGTACAGTGGCTGGTGCCTGTATAGTCCCAGCTACTCGGGAGGCTGAGGCAGGAGGATTGCTTGAGCCCTAGAATTTGAGATCTGTCTGGGCAACATAGCCTCCATCTCTAAAAAAAATTGTTTTAATTGAAAAATAAATTTAAAACAGTTGTTAATTATTTCTTACAAACCCACAGTTCTGCTGACCTCATCTGGGTTCCCTTAAGCAGCTGCAATCCAGCCAGACTTCTGGATTTGGTTAGCTGTGTGCCTGGGCTTGTGCTCATGACTGCAGAGGTCCAGGGAAGCAGGCAGGATTGTGCATCGTCTCTGGAGGTGAGGGCTCCGAACAGGCACGATGTCACTTCTTTTGCATGCTGTCTGTCTAAGCATGCCACAAGATCAGCTGAGATTTAAGGGAAGGAGAAATAGACTCCACCTCTTGATGGGAAGAACTGCAAAGTCACACTGCAGAGGGAGCTGAATAGTTGTAGCGATTTTTGCAAACAATCTATCAAAAGCAGTCATCACCCGAGTCATCTTTACCCTGAAAGAGGCCATTCAAAACAGCAGCACACCTTCCCCTTTAAAGCAGATGTGGAAACCGAGTCCTGTGTTTCAGGATTGCCCCTCAAAAGGTCAGAGGCCTGAAACAAAGAAATCTGGTGAGCCAATGTAAAATTAGTGTGAACATATCTGAATATTTTATACTATTACTTTGGGTGGAGAATAACATAGCATAGATAATCTGTTGGCTAGTCTCTGAGTCCCTTGATATCATGAAATTGGTGTCTGGATGTCATGGTTTATTTTGAAATATTCAAAATTAGATCTAACTCAGGAAACAGGGTTGCTCCTGCATTAGATATGAAAGTATATTTTCTATTTTGACAGCACATGGGCGTGCACGTTACAGAGGGTACCACAGCAGCGTCTTGATAAATGGCTTTTCTCTGGCTGAGACAAGAAAGGCCTGGGGTGCCGGGTCTTCAGGGACCTCACTGCATGAGCTGCAGCTCAATGGAATCTTCTGGACTCCTTAACTAGAAATAATCTTTTCCTACCGCTGGCCTCACAAAGCAGTTTATTTTTATCTCTCTTTACCCTTTACATCCATACTTCATCTTCCTCACAAGATTTTTGTGCCAGGTTTTCTTTTTGTGCTCATCTTTGTATCTCCTACATCACTTAATACAAAGATACCTACATATTGGAGCCCAGCAGGACTGCTGGTTAGTAGCAGTGGGCATTCGTAGCTGGTGTCCACGTTGATTACTCAGTAGCCATGCTGTGTCACGGGTAAATAAATAAATACCAACAGAGAAAGGGAGAGAGAGGCATTCATTTAGTTAATAAAGAATCCATGGACATTGAATCCATCATTATAAGGGATCATGTGCTCCAGAATGTCCTCCCAGTCCCATGTAACCAGATCCTGTATAAATTTCAATAAATGTAGTTTTTAAAAGAGTTTTTAGGCCGGGTGCGGTAGCTCTCTGGGAGGCCGAGGTGGGCGGATCGTTTGAGCTCAGGAGTTCGAGACCAGCCTGAGCAAGAGCGAGACCCCATCTCTACTATAAATACAAAGAAATTAATTGGCCAACTAATATATATAGAAAAAATTAGCCGGGCATGGTGGCACATGCCTGTAGTCCCAGCTACTCGGGAGGCTGAGGCAGCAGGATTGCTTGAGCCCAGGAGTTTGAGGTTGCTGTGAGCTAGGCTGACGCCATGGCACTCACTCTAGCCTGGGCAATAAAGTGAGACTCTGTCTCAAAAAAAAAAAAAAAAAAAAGAGTTTTTAACCTCACAAGAAAGTAGGAAGAATATTTGAGTCTCCCATTCAAAGAAGACAAAGAATATGGTGACAGAAACATAGGTAGACAAAATCCAAACGGTAAGCCACAAGTAACCCCAAAAGCCAGTGTCACCCTTGGAGAAAATAGCCGCACCGGCTCTGGAGTATGGAGACGTCCGCATTCACCCAGGACCCTCAGAGGGGACTACGGTGCTTCCAAGTTGGTGGCTGTGGTGGGCAGGATTCTAACGATGCCCCCCTACCAAGATGCTGTGGCCCACACTAATCTAGGTACTGCTAGGAAAGGATTTTGCGGATGTGACTGAAGTCTTGAGTCAGCTACCCTTAACGGAGACCACACTGGTGGCCTTACCCCAGTCAGGCAAGCCCTTTAACAGCAGAGAATTTTCTCCAGACAGTAGCAGAAGAGGAAGTCAGAGGACATCCAGAGCGTGAGGGGATTCACCTCCATTACTGGCTTTGCGGATGTAAGGGGCCTCATGCAAGGAACAGAGAGAAGCCTCTAGAAGCTGAGAGTCACCCCCATCTGACAGCCAGCAAGGAAATGGGGACCTGAGTCCTAACCAAGCCCAAGGATCTGAATTCTGTCAGCAGCCTGGATCAGCTTGAGAGCAGCGTCTTCCCTGCAGCCTCTGGACAAAAGCTCGGCCCAGCCGACACCTTCATTTCAACCTGGGGAGACCCTAAAAACCCAGCCCTCTCCTCCTGGCCCTCTGACCACGTAACTGTGAGCTAATAAATGGGTGTTATTTTAAGTTGCTAAGTTTGCGGTAAGTTGTTAGGCAGCAACATATGACTGTAGCTTAAAGGTGTGAAGTTGAAAAGGAATGTATTCAGCCTGTCGTCAGGTAAAGCCAAGTCTCGGTTAAGGTGGAGGCAACACTGAAGTTTGACATGTACCTTGTCAAAACGAGAGGATGTTGTGATGGACAGAAAGATGCTGACAAATACAGTTATCAAATCCAAAGGTCTTTCTTTTCTCCTTCCTTCCTTCATTCTGTCTGTACTTCATGAGATATGTAAATGGAAGTTTACACATATAAAGCTCTATGAAAAGCATCTATCGTCTGCTTTTCCTAAAGCAGAAAGTAACGGTTAGCTGTAGGTAAAGCTTCCTAGATCCCAAAAAGTTTCTTTTTTTCTTTTTTCTTTTTTTTTGAGACAGAGTCTCACTCTGTTGCCCAGGCTAGAGTGCCATGGCATCAGCCTAGCTCACAGCAACCTCAGACTCCTGGGCTCAAGCAACCCTTCTGCCTCAGCCTCCCAAGTAGCTGGGACTACAGGCATGTGCCACCATGCCCGGCTAATTTTTTCTACTTTTAGTTAGCTAATTAATTTCTTTCTATTTTTTTTTTTTTTTTTTTAGTAGAGACAAGGTCTCGCTCTTGCTCAAGCTGGTTTCAAACTCCTGACCTTGAGCCATCCTGCAGCCTCGGCCTCCCAGAGTGCTAGGATTACAGGCCCAAAAAGTTTCTTAAAGGGAGATATCACTACAACTATATGTTACTACCATCTTAGAGTGAAGAATCTACCAGGCATGAATATCTTTTTTGTCCTCTCCTGCCTGATGCTGCTGGAAACCCTGCCTTCCTGCCTGCCCACCAGGGGCAAGTAACTGGTGCAAAAGGATCCCAGGACATTCTAGACGGTTTGCTCTAGGTGCAGGGAGAGGAAGGCAATTGTCCCAAGAGCATCACATGGAGGTTCCTTGGTGACAGCCAGGGAGGTCAGAGGCTCAGAGAAAATAATATGAGGTGCATCTGAGCTCTGAGTTAGGACTGAAAAAGAAATATGGGCCCTGGACATGCCTCTGCCACTGTGGGCCTGGTGGTGTTTAGGGTCTTAATCTTTCTGACATAATGTACCATGTGTAGCGTGGGGACAGGGTACTGAGGGGGCAGGGCAGGGAGAAGACAGGAACTCTGTCCCCAGAAAACAACTGTCCCCAGAGAAATGTTTTTTTGTTTTTTTTAAATTTGGACACATGAAAAAAACTGACAAAATGCTTAAAATCCTGCAGGTGAGTTATGGAACATAAGTCATGGTTCGATTGATCTTGTAACAGTGTAAACATTTTTTCCTAAGCACAGAAATACTACAGTCACTCCTGTGTTGCTCAATGTGAGATGACAGTCTGAGGATATATCTCTCTCTGTCATGCCCACTCGTTTTCATGAATTTTCAATAGATGTGGACATTTGCACAGTTTTGACTATGTTCTCTGCTAGGTACATACATTTTTTTTTTTTTTTTTTTACTTTCTTATTTATTGACTTAATCAGTTGTGATCTCTGTGTTGGTAATTGTGTTTACTTGGGGAAAACTTGAAAACAAAAGTCCTGGTTATAGTTGTTCTCAAAACTTTCTAAGAGAGGCCGGGCGCGGTGGCTCACGCCTGTAATCCTAGCTCTCTGGGATGCCGAGGTGGGTGGATCCTTTGAGCTCAGGAGTTCGAGACCAGCCTGAGCAAGAGCGAGACCTCATCTCTACTATAAATACAAAGAAATTAATTGGCCAACTAATATATATAGAAAAAATTAGCCGGGCATGGTGGCGCATGCCTGTAGTCCCAGCTACTCGGGAGGCTGAGGCAGCAGGATTGCTTGAGCCCAGGAGTTTGAGGTTGCTGTGAGCTAGGCTGATGCCACGGCACTCACTCTAGCCTGGGTAATAAAGTGAGACTCTGTCTCAAAAAAAAAAAAAAACTTTCTAAGAGATTACTCGGCAAAGCAAGCTATGTTGTCAGGAGGAGTCATGGGCAACTCTTAAGTGTTTTATCCTCATAAAATGATAAGTGTACCTATGATGCTAATATAGGTGGCTGAATTATAAAGAATCCATAAATGGGACTGTGAACCCCTGAAATTACATACAAAGTTATATATAGCTGTGCTTTTCCCATGGAGAGGGGCTTAGGCATTTGAGAGCTCTTCAGTTTCAACTCTGTTAGTTAGGATTGCTTTGGATGCAAATGACAGGAACCTAACTTAACCATCTCAACCGCTTCTTCAGAAGGATAGGAGTGGACATAGCCCCAAGCATAGCTGGAGGCAGAGACTGCAATATCATCAGAGTTGTTTCTGCTTCTTCCTGTGTGTCAGCTTCATTCTCTCAAACCACCAGCAGCTGCAGACTCACATCCCGGTAAGCTTTCAACCTCCCAGGTCCAAGTATGAAAATCTCAGGGAAAATCACTCACTCACTGGCCCAGCCTGAGTCAATGCTATCTTGGGTCAGATTCCCTAGAAGCAGACCCTGCGATGAGGCTGTTTGTGCAAGTGTGATTAATAATGAAAGTTCTCTATGAGACGGGAAATGGGGGAGGGGGCAGGGAGCAGGACAGAGAAGAGGGAAGAAGCCAAGCAAGAGAGTGATTTTAGGCAAAATTCCAGCCTCAGCCTGGTCCTGCAAGAGAGCTCTGGTGTGTAAACGGTGCTCTGAGTTTGACTAAACACCAGGCAAGTTTGTTGAGCTTTAAACTCCCACAGCAGCCGTTGGTTATTGGCTAAAGGCCAACCCAAGGAGCATAAATGCCAGGTGCTTCTGAGTCTCTTACACTTGCTTGCAGGCAATGTGTGAAGGCAGAACATCTCCAGGAGACCAGGATAGACCTCAGAATAGAGTCACAGATGCAAAGCCCTCCAAAGCCAGGGGCATAGGCACACAGAAATGAATACTCTAGGGGATCAGCACAAGGAACCAAGAGTGTCTGTTACATGTGGCTTTTCCAGGATCAGGCCCTATGGTCAGTGCCCTGGGATTCTATGTGTCTTCTATTGATTCAAGGACTCTCATGGCCAAGGATATAGGGTTACATAAATGATGGCTGATACCATTTGTATCTCCTGGCTAAAGCTAGAGGAAGGAGAAGTTCCCCCAAAGGAATGTGATACACAGATAAAATATAATTGTCTACTAAGTCTACTCTAAACAGATTAAGAATAGTGAAGCACTTTCAAACCAAAATTCTGCAGATAACATGGAAGTTTCAACGAATTTTGGTATTGAGACCTAACATTGGAATACAATATTACAAAGGATGCAAAATTCAGGTCTTTATGACATTTGTTCTTTTAAATATTTACTCAGTGCAGATGCCATTTATAAAAAGAGTTTCTAGTGGAAATGAAAAGCTCTGGAGAATTTCAGAAAACATTCATAAATAAAATGTGTTTCATTCAACTCAGCAATGTTTTAGTAAATATAGATTTATGGGAAACGTATCTGGCATATTATTCTCTGTTATCTTGATCTAGATTTCAGAAAATAGAATATGACTGAAATTTTTCATTGAAGATATTTTATTCCTAGAAAACAGTGTTTACAGTTGAGAGCATCACATCTTTCTGATTTTTTTTTTTTTTTTTGAGACAGAGTCTCACTTTATTGCCCAGGCTAGAGTGAGTGCCGTGGCATCAGCCTAGCTCACAGCAACCTCAAACTCCTGGGCTCAAGCAATCCTGCTGCCTCAGCCTCCCAAGTGGCTGGGACTACAGGCATGTGCCACCATGCCCGGCTAATTTTTTCTATATATATTAGTTGGCCAATTAATTTCTTTGTATTTATAGTAGAGATGGGGTCTCGTTCTTGCTCAGGCTGGTCTCGAACTCCTGAGCTCAAACGATCCGCCCACCTCGGCCTCTCAGAGAGCTAGGATTACAGGCTTGAGCCACCGCGCCCGG
>VSMD01044739.1:0-16228 GCA_008750895.1 Mirza zaza | reverse complement strand
AGGATGCAAAAATTTTCTCCCATTCTGTAGGTTGTCTGTTTACTTTCATGACTATTTCTTTGGCTATGCAGAAGCTTTTTAGTTTCATTATGTCCCATTTATTTATTTTTGTTGCTGCTTTGATTGCCTTTGGGGACTTCTTCATAAACTCTTTGCCTAGGCCGATGTCTAGGAGAGTGTTTCCAACATTTTCCTCTAGAATTCTAATAGTTTCATACCTTAGGTTTAAGTCTGTTATCCAGCATGAGTTGATTTTTGTGAGAGGTGAAAGGTGTGGGTCCTGCTTTAGCGTTCTACAAGTGGCTATCCAGTTTTCCCAGCACCATTTATTGAAAAGGGATTCTTTCCCCCAGCATATGTTTTTGTCTGCTTTGTCAAAGATTAGATGGCTATACGAGGATGGTTTTATATCAGGATTCTCAGATCTGTTCCACTGGTCAATATCCCTATTTTTGTGCCAATATCAGATTGTTTTAATTACTACAGCTTTGTAGTATAGTTTGATATCTGGCATATTAATGCCTCCCATTTTGTTTTTGTTGCCTAGAATTGCTTTTGATATTCGGGGTCTTCTTCGGTTCCATACAAAGCGTAAAATTATTTTTTCTATATCTGTGAAGAATGCTGATGGGATTTTAATAGGTATTGCATTGAATCTGTAGATCAGTTTGCGTAGTATAGACATTTTAATGATGTTGAGTCTGCCGATCCACGAGCACGGAATGGATTTCCATCTGTTTACATCCCTCTGATATTTCCTTTCTCAGTGTTTCATAGTTCTCCGTGTAGAGGTCTTTTACCTCCTTGGTTAAGTATACTCCTAGGTACTTTAATTTCTTTGTTGCTATTGTCAAGGGAATTGAGTCTTTGATTTGGTTCTCCATTTGATTGTTGTTGGCGTATATGAATGCCTCTGATTTCTGTGTATTGATTTTGTATCCTGAGACTTTACTAAATTCATTTATCAGTTCCAGGTGTTTCTTGGTTGAATCTTTGGGATTTTCTAAATATAATATCATATCATCAGCAAACAGTGAAAGTTTGATCTCTTCTGCCTCTATTTGGATACCTTTAATTCCACTTTCCTGTCTGATTGCTGTAGCCAGGACTTCCAGCACTATGTTGAATAGAAGCGGAGATAATGGGCAGCCTTGTCTGGTTCCAGTTCTAAGTGGGAATGATTTCAATTTTTCCCCATTGAGTATGATGTTGGCTATGGATCTGTCATATATGGCTTGTATCATTTTTAGGTATGTCCCTTCTATGCCTATTTTCTTCAGTGTTCGTATCATGAAAGGGTGTTGAATTTTCTCAAAAGCTTTTTCTGCATCTATTGAAAGAATCATGTGGTCTTTGTTTTTGCTTCTGTTTATGTGGTGAATTGCATTTATAGATTTACGTATGTTGAACCATCCCTGCATCACTGGAATGAAGCCCACTTGGTCATGATGGATTATTTTTTTGATAAGCATCTGGATTCGGTTAGCTAAGATTTTGTTGAAAATTTTTGAATCTATATTCATTAGGGATATTGGTCTGTAGTTTTCTTTTTTTGTTGCATCCTTTCCTGGTTTTGGTATCAGAGTAATATTCGCTTCATAAAAGGTGTCCGGGAGGTTTCCATTCTTCTCGATGTTGTGGAATAGTTTCTGCAAGATAGGTACTAGTTCTTCTTTGTAAGTGTGGTAAAATTCGGGTGTGAAGCCATCTGGACCGGGACTTTTCTTTTTAGGGAGATTTTTAATTGCTGTTTCTATTTCAGCTGTTGAGATTTGTCTGTTCAGGGAATATATTTCTTCCTGTTTGAGCCTAGGGAGGCTGGGTGTTTCTAGAAATTTGTCCATTTCCTCCACATTTTCCAATTTGTGTGAATACAGATTTTTGTAGTACTCATAAATTATATCTTGTATCTCTTTGGGATCAGTTGTGATATCTCCTTTTTTGTTCCTGATGGAGCTTATTAGAGATTTCTCTTTTCTGCTTTTCGTTAACTTAGCCAGTGGTGTGTCGATTTTGTTAATTTTTTCAAAGAACCAACTTTTTGTTTTATTAATCTCCTGAATAGCTTCCCTGTTTTCAATTTCCTTTAGTTCTGATTTGATCTTGTTGATTTCACTTCTTCTGCTGGGTTTGGGGCTAGTCTGTTCTTTTTTTTCCAGCTCTTTGAGTCGTTTCATTAGATTGTCTATTTGTGATCTTTTTGACTTTTGGTTATAGGCATTTATGGAGATAAACTTTCCTCTCAGAACTGCTTTAGCTGTGTCCCAGAGGATTTGATAACATGTCTCTCCATTGTCATTTTCTTCATAGAATTTATTTATTTCCATCTTGATTTCTTCATTTATAAAGTAATCATTTAGTAGGAGGTTGTTTAATTTCCATGTTTTTGTGTAGAAATGTGAGTTTCTGTTACGGTTGATTTCTACTTTTATTCCACTGTGATCTGAGAAGATACATGGTATGATTTCTATTTTTTTAAATTTCTTGAGGTTTACTTTGTGTCCTAGGATATGGTCAATCTTAGAGAATGTCCCGTGTGCTGATGAGAAGAACGTATATTCAGTGGATTTGGGGTAGAATGTTCTGTAAATGTCAGTCAGACCCAATTGTTCTAGAGTTTTGTTTAAGTCCATTATTTGTTTATTAATTTTCTATTTGGAGGATCTGTCTTGTGCCGTCAGTGGGGTGTTGAAATCTCCGGTGATTATGGAGTTGCTATTAATCCATTTGCTTAGCTCCAGTAAGGTTTGCTTTATGAATCTGAGTGCACCTAAGTTGGGTGCATATATACTTAAAATTATTATCTCTTCTTGTTTAACTGTGCTCTTCACCATTATATAATGACCCTCTTTGTCTTTCACTACTTTTGTTGACTTAAAAACTAAATCGTCTGAAATTAGAACTGCCATGCCAGCCTTCTTTTGGCTTCCACTTGCTTGGAATACTGATCTCCACCCTTTTATTTTTAGTCTATATGCATCCTTGCAGGTTAGATATGTTTCCTGAAGACAGCATATACTTGGCCTGTATTTTCTTATCCATTCAGCTAGCCTATGTGTCTTGAGTGGAGAGTTTAAGCCATTCACATTTATTGAGAGAACTGATAGGTGAGGTAGATTACTGTTCATTCTGTTGGGTTGGATGTTGTTGCTAAGATTTCCGTCTTGAGCCATTGTAGTATCTGGCCTTTAATCTTTGGGTTTTGGTTGTTTTTATATTCGTGGGTTATTATTATGGTGTTCTGTGCATAATGCTGTTTTGAGTACTTCTTGTAGGGCTGGTCTTGTCTTGGTGAATTCTCTGAGCCTTTGCTTGTCTGAGAATGTCTTTATTTCTCCTTCATATACGAAGCTTAGTTTTGCAGGGAATAAGATTCTAGGCTGGGCATTGTTTTGTTTCAGAAGAGTGAGAATGGTGCCCCAGTCTCTCCTTGCTTGTAAAGTCTCATTAGAGAAGTCTGATGTTATTTGATTTGGCTTTCCTTTGTAAGTTACTTGCTTCTTTCGTCTTACAGCTCTTAGAAGGGCCTCTTTAGTTGATATTTTGGTCAGTCTGATGACTGCATGTCGTGACGTCTTCCTATTTGCATTGAATCTCCCAGGGGTCCTCTGAGCTTCTTGAACTTGTATATTGAGATTATTAGCAAGGCCTGGGAAATTTTCCTCTATTATATCTTCAAATAGCTTGTCCAACCCGTGAGTGTTGTCTTCTTCCCCTTCTGGTAACCCTATGACCCTCACATTAGGTTTCTTCACATAATCCCACAGCTCTTGTAGGCTTTGCCCTTTCTCTTGTTTCTCTGCTCTATTTCTGTGACTGATTTATTTAATTGGAGGGTGTTATCTTCAATCTCTGAGATTCTTTATTCTGTTTGGTCTACCCTGTTCTTGAGACTTTCCACTGTATTCTGTAGTTCCCTGACTTGATTCTTCATTTCCAGGAGTTCGGTTAAACTTTTCTTCATTGTGTCTATTTCTTTAGTGAACTTTTTTTCTAGATCCCGGAGGCTTTTTGTGGTTTCTTTGTGCTGGTTATTGAGTTGTTCTTGCAGGCCAGTGAGTGTTCTTATGATCCACATATGAAATTCCTCTTCTGTCATTTTGGTTGTCTGATTTTGGTTGGTGTCCGTTTCTAGGGGTCTGGGGCTCCTCTTTGGGGGGGTGTTTTCCGATTGGTTCTTCATATTTCCTGAGTTCCTTCGCTGATTTCTTCCCATGTCGATCAGTTGTTGTTTCTTTTCTTTAGGTTTTTGTTTGGGTATTCACACGCCTTGGTTAGTTTCTGAGCCGGTAGGTGGTGTCTGTGGGTGAGATTCGACCACTCCCTGTATAATGAGTCAGTAGGTGTCGTGAAAAGGGTGTGCAGGATGCTCTCCCTGTCGGCAGGTGGTGCTTGCTTGGAGGAACAGGCTACGCTGTTGTTTTTGTGTCCTGTTATCAGCTCTTGTTCCTGAAGAGAGAACTCTAGTGCCTCAGGTGGTGAGTGGGGCCCTGGAACTTCCAGGTGTGTCCTTTTCTCCCCTTCAGTGAGGGCTGGTCTAGGGGAGAGTCTGGGCGGAGCTGAGTTGGGTAAGCCCGCCCTCAGGCACCACCAATGTCGTCAGCAGGGGTCAAAGTTCTGTTCTCTGCTTCCAAGCAAAGCTGACAGGGAGGGGCTGGGTTGGCCCCACTCAGAGAGTCTGCTTGTGGGGGTGGGGCTGTCCAAGACCCGCAGTCTGGAGCGGGCCTGGCCTCTTTCCACCATCCCCAAGTCTGTGGCTACTCCTGGGCCTCTGTCAGCAGGGCAGACCACATGCCACCAGGACTCCCCTGGCTGTGATGCCAGTGGGGAGGTTCCCTGAGCAGGAATGCCACCTGGGCTGGGTGCACGGCCTCCCTTTGGGGGGAGGGTTGCCCTGTAGGACGCTAATCTGCCCCTGAAGGTACACACACCTCAGCAGGCTGTTCACGTATATCCCTTCTGTGCCCCGGGCAATGCGAGGCCTCGGTGCATGGGATGTGGTCTGCAGGTCTGACCTCTGGGTCCCAGAGTTCAAACTATATCCCTCCCCACCAGGGAGACGAGTGCCTGTCCCAATTCACCCACAGGGAGCCCAAGCTAGGTCTATGTCTCTCAACCTCAGGCTCTGCCCCGTTCTCCTGGGATCACCGTGCCAGCAGCACCTGGGAGGGCTGGCGGGCAGGGAGCTCACAGTCTGAGTTCCCCTTAGTCAGGTGTAGAGCCCCAAAAGGGAAGGTCCCGTTCCCTGGAGGTGCCTCCGGCTGGTGGCTATATTGTCTCTCTGTCTCTCTGGGCAGCCGCGGGTAGGGTTGGGGGAGGGGAGTAGGAGGCAATATGGCGTCTGCCGCGCGGCTCGGGTCTGTGCACACGGAGGTGCCCGAGGGAGTTGGGAGCCTGGCGCCGCGTCCGCTACTGGCTTACCGCTCACTGGTGGCAGCGGTCGTCGCTGGGCTGGTGTCCGCAGGTCCCTCCGCTCGCTGGGGAGGCCACCAGCAGTCCGGGATGCAGGGGAGGGGAAACGGCAGATCCACCTACCCTTCCCGCTGGTCTCCGGCTGCTCCGGGGGTCCCAGCCTCCAGTTCTCCTCCGCGACCTCCTCCCGTGGAGTCTCCCGTGGTCTCAGGTACTCCTCCTGCCGACCCTCATCCGATGTAGGCTCGTCTTCTTGCTTCTTTCTTCTAATTTCTGCTAGAATCTGTCTTTCCTTCAGAGACACTCTGTCTGGCGGTGTTTCTCATCTGCCATCTTCTGGGCAGGGGCCACAGTCCATTTCTTAAATTTTTTCTGTTCTATTTTCTAATACATAAATTACTCATATTATGACTATTAGGCATTATTTCATAGACTTTCCTACGATATGTGTGTGTGTGTGCATATGCATGTGTGTTTTTTTAAATTTTTATAGACTTAGCTCTTACCATTGGATCTTTGATTCATTTTGTGTTACAATTTTTATGGTATGAATTAAGGGCCTAAATATGTGTATATATACATATATTTATATTTACATCTGTATGTTCATATGTGGATATAGATATGGATATCCAATTGTTGAGGGAATTTTTCCAATTTAATTGTCATGGCACATTTGTTAAAATCATTTGAAAATAAATGTAAAGACTTATTGCTGAAGTAGCAATTCAACTCCACTGATTTATATGACATGTTTAGACAATACCACACTATCTTGATTTCTATAGCATAGAAAGTTTCAGAATTGAGTAGGGTACGTCTTCCACCTTTGTTTTTCTTTTTAAAATTGTTTTGGCTATTCTAATTCCTTTGCATTTCCATGTAAGTTTTAGGTCCAGCTGTCAATTTCTACAGTAAACGCCTGCTAGGCTTTTAATAGAAATTGCATTGAATGCACAGATGTGCTTGTATAGAATTGCTCTCTTCAGAATATTCCATGACCACAGAATAGTTCTGTGTTTATTTCCATCTTCTGTCATATTTCTTATCAATTTTTGGTGGATTTCAGTTTACAAGTTTGCATTTATTTTATTAATTTTATTCTTAGGTAATTTATAATTTTTTTGCTGTTCTGAATGAGATTGTTTTTCTAATTTCACTTTCTAATGGTCATTGCTGTTATATAGAAACACAATTTATATTTGTGGTGATCTTTTAACCTGTGACTTTACTAAATTTGTTGATTAGTTCTAGTAGTTTTATTGTGATTCCAGGTTTTTATGATGACCTGACAAATTTATCATTATGAAATGTCCTTCTTCTCTCTTGTAAATATTTCTTGTCTTTTTTTCCCAGATATTGATAAAACTAGTCCGGCTCCTTAATGGACACAGTTTTGTGTCTATCACTTACCATCCTTTCATTTTTACTCTATTACATCTTTGAATATAAGATGTGTCTCTTGTTGAGGAATATAAGATGTGTCTCTTGTTCTTGTATGAAGACGGACAATAACTGCCCCATAAGTAGAAGGTTTAGTCTATCCATATTTAAAGATATTATTAATATGTTTATTTTGTCTACCATTTACTACTTGTTTTTTTAATCATCTCATGTTTTTTCAGTTCCTCTGTTCTTTCTTTATTGCCTCCCTTTTGCTAACTAAGCATTTTTAGTTTGCCATTTTAATTTCCGTGTATATTTTTACTACATTATTCTGAGTTCTTTTCTTAGTGCTGGTCTACAGTAGGGGTTAACAAACATTTTTTGTAAATGATCAGATAGTAAATATTTTAAACTTTTTGGGTCATAGTTCTTTGTTGCATTTGATCAACTCTGCCTTGTAGTGTGAAAGCAGCCTCAGTCTACGTGTAAAACGAAGCAATGTGGCTGTTTTCCAATGAAAATGTGTTTACAAAACAACTGGCAGGCAAGTTTGATCTATGGGTGATAGCTTGCCCACTCAAATTCTAGGGATTACATTGTGTTTATTAACTTGTTATACTCTACTTTAGAATCATAATAGCTTAATTCTGGTAAAATATACACATTTTGCTTCAATGTAGCTCCTTTTTAACCCTACCTCTTTTGTGCTAATATTGTCATATATACATATACATATATATATGTGTGTGTGTGTGTGTATACACTCCAAATACAGTGTCATGATTACTGATTTATATCCTATGTTTTAAAAATGAGTTAATAGAAGAAAAGATAAAACATATTTATAGATCTTTCATATATACCTGCATTTTCACCATTGGGACACATTTAATTTATTTTTATCTCAATTTGAATTACAACCTAGTTATTTTCTTTTAGCCTAAAGGATTTTCTGTAGTATCTCTTATAATTCAGGTCTGCTAGCAACAGTTTTTCTTATTTTCCTTTTTTCCTGAGAACGTTTATACCTTGCCTTTGTTTTTAAAGACAAGTTTTGCTGGTTACAAAATTATTTGTTGACAATGCTTTTCTGCCATGATTTGAATGCAATAACACAACATTCTAATGGAAAGTCAAGCAATAATCATGTTATTGTATATTACTGGTCATTTATCTCTTGCCACAATTGAGTTTTTCTCTTTTTTTATTTTATTTTTTTTACCTTTCAACAGTTAGACTATTGTGCATGGATATATTATCTCGTCATCTTTATTCTATTTGGTATTTACTGAGCCCATTAAATTTGTAGATTAACTTTTTTCCATAAGTTTGGGAAGTTTTCAATTATTATTTTTTCATCTACTACTTTTCTTTTCCTTTTTCTCTCTCTTGTTCTTTCTAAGGTACCATCTCATGTATGTTTCTATGCTTGATAATTTCGCACTGGTTTTCACAAGCTCAGTTCATGTTTACTTAAGTTTCTTTTTGCATGTTCTTCAGATTGAATAATTTATTTTGTTTTGTCATCAAGTTCATTGATTCTTTCTTCTCCCATCTTAAATCTTATGTTAAGCTCCTCTAAGAAATTTATTTTACTTATACATTTTAACTCCAGAAATTCCATTCGATTCCTTTTTCTTTAGTAATATCTATGTTTATTGAAATCCTCTATTTGCTGAGACATTATCATTATACTTTCCTTTAATTCTTTAGATAGGATTCTTTTTAGTTCTTTTAATATGTTTATAAGTGCTGCCTTGAAATCCTGGCTGAATTCCACATCTATTGACAGTCAAAGAAAATGTCTATGGACTTTTTGGCTGAATATTGGTCACGCTTTCTTGTTTCCTTTAAATTTTTGGACAATAATGAGCATTTTACCTTTTTTGTTTTTGTTTTTGTAACTCTGACTTTTCTCACTGAGTATTGTTTGTTTTGCAGTTTGCCTGGACAAGAGTTGTTAAGTCTCTCCCCTGAATTGTGTGCCTGTTTATTTACCTGCTCCTCTTTTTATTTTTTTCTTCTTGTATTTCTTTTTAAGCCTGGCTTTCTACTGTAACTGCTGTGTTTGAATAGCTTAGGGTTTATCTTAAGATGCTGAGAGACCTTGAGCCAGTAAGCTTTCTACTCCCTGCTGATGGACCTATGTGTGGCCTAGAGAGAGTTTTTATTATACATGTCAGGCAATTTTAAATCTTTCCTAGCTTTTACTTCCAGTGGACTCTTTTCATGCCATCTCTACACATGCATTCTGACTTTTTTTGTCAAGAATGTCTGGGTGTCTTGGTACCCTCTACTCTCTGCTGGACATGCACACTAACTTCTGTCAATCAGGGATATGTGGACAGCTTTTTAAGCGAGTCTCCCCATGGCTATCACAACCCCTGTGGGTACCTGTTAAATCCCATGCTACTCCTACAGTCCATTACTTGCCCAGAATACATCCTCAATACCACGCTAATTGAGCTACTGAGCTCTCTTCTCAATTGCCACTGAGATTTCCAATTTAACTTACGATTCTCCAGATCAAGTGAGTCCTTTCCCACAGTGGCTGTGAAGCTGGTGGTTTTCATAGCTTTCCCACTCGAGTTAAACTACTGTGCCAGCAGAACTAAGGGAGTTCTGGCACCACTGTGGGCAAAACAGTCACAGAGTGTCAGCCGAGTTTTTCACTATTCTTAGGTGAAGTTTAGTAGCCTCCTGAACAAATGCTTCTCAATTTGTTATATGACTCTGCTTAAATTCAAGAGCTCTAAAATAGCTGATTTTGACCACTTGTTCAGTCTTGTAATTGATTTTTGAGGCGAAGTTTTGTCAGACTCCTCAGCCAGGAGTCAGAGCAATATTTTCATATAAATGCTAATAAAGAAAAAAAGCTTAGGGCACTTAGAATACTTAGATACTTTTTCTTCTCAAATTCATTGTTCAATAACTCAAGTTAATTTTGTGCCCATAAATTACGCTGTGATGGCTAAATTCAATCAAATGCAGCAAATATAATCAAAGACTTTCAATTTGAGAAAGGGCATAAAATGAAATCGAAATAAGGCAACTGGAAACCTGTGGACTTCATTATGAAGTACACATTCAGTTCTTAAATTTCTAAATTTTATACAAAGTAACATATTCTTTCACTAACAGAATGCTATTTATCACAATTAGTGTTTCATGCATGTAAGCTATAAGATTATTTAAGCAATGACTTCAGGCATTCATTTTATTGGAGTTTTAATATCCACTGTGGTGTTGTCCTAACACAGATACGTATCTGTGTTATAATATTGTTCTCTTTCTTGAGAAAATATTGATATTAACTGCTAAGAAGATAGGACCATGTTTGTTTATGTTTTTCATTTGATGCTTCTTGACAACCCAGTCAGTAATTTTGCAATATCTGAGCATTGTTCAAAATTGTAAATCTTCAGTTATGCAAAGAATATCATGTTTTCTTTTTATTCTACAGTTCTAGAAGAAACTAGACTAACGTAGGAATGTAATGCTTTCTTGGCCATCCTTAATTTGTTGATACAACTTTTATCTAGAACTTCTTTAAATTCTAAGTGCCTCATATATAGGTCATATATATAGTGTCAAAACCTCAAATTATTTTATTTGTACAACCATTCTAAATTGAATATATGCTCCAAAAGCCATCTCTTAAAATATCTCTAGTACTAAATGGTTTATTCGAGTAAAATACTAAATATTGTGTAACATTGCTAAATATTGTGCAGTAGAAAATCTTTAAGTAAGCTATAAATAAAATACAATTTATTTGGCAAAAATGTAGATATCCAAAATCTATGTGACATTAGATAGATTATTTGTAGGTCCTTGCCTTAATAATTTCATTACTTATAGCAAACTATTGTGCTATAATGCCCAAGTTTACTAATTTGGGGCATGTTTGTAATTATAATGCACTACATATACCATGGTTTAAATGTTCCTGACAAAACTCGGGTTGAAATCTAATTGCCTTTGTAACAGTAATAAGAGGTGGAGCCTTGGCCGGGCCAGGTGGCTCACACCTGTAATCCTAGCACTCTGGAAGGCCAAGGCAGGAGGATTGCTCAAGGTCAGGAGTTCAAAACCAACCTAAGCAAGAGCGAGACCCCCCATCTCAACTATAAATAGAGAGAAATTAATTGGCCAACTAATATATATAGAAAAAATTAGCCGGGCATGGTGGCGCATGCCTGTAGTCCCAGCTACTTGGGAGGCTGAGGCAGAAGGATTGCTTGAGCCCGGGAGTTTGAGGTTGCTGTGAGCTAGGCTGACGCCATGGCACTCACTCTAGCCTGGGCAACAAAGCAAGACTCTGTCTCAAAAAAAAAAAAAAAAAAAAAAAAAAAAAGAGGTGGAGCCTTTAGGAGGTGGTGGTTAGGTGATGAGGGCTCTGCCCTCATTAATGGATTAATGCTGTTATTGCGGGAGTGGTTAGTTATTACAGGAGATGGGCCCCTTTTTTCTCGCTATCTCCGTGGCTCCCCTGCCTTTTGCCATGTGACGACACAGCCATGGCGAGAAGGCCCTCTCCAGATGTGGCCCCTCGACCTTGGACTCCTCACCTCCAGAACTGAGTGAAAGGAACTTCTGCTCTTTATAAATTATCCAGTCTGTGGTATTATGGAACAGTACCAGAAAGGAACCTAAGAGAAGATGTTTGTAATTATAATTAATTGTGAGCATGTTCATAAGTACAATACGTATCAGTAAAGGCCTCAAGTTAGGTGGGGCAAGAGCCCAGAGCTGTTCTGCATCCTCTTCTCCAGGGGATCCCAACCATTCATATTAAAAAGTAGCTAGCTAAGAACTTAGTAAAACCTCTTGTATTTATCTTTAAAAATAACTTTTCTTCCAAACTTTAGAGTTTTAAGAACATTTAGAAAATGTATGCAAGCCAAGACAAACAGCGTAGAGCTGGGGTCCCTGAGCCCCGTCCGTGCCTGTAGGCCCAGGCCGCTTAGCAGGAGGTGCGCAGCGTCTGAGCGAGTGAAGCTTCATCTGTGTTTACAGCCGGTGCCCGCCATGCACATCACCACCTGAGCTCCGCTCCTGTCAGATCAGCAGCAGCATTAGATTCTCACAGGAGCGGGAACCAGACTGCAAACTGCACGTGTCAGCAATCTAGGTTGTGCTCCTTATGAGAAGCCAATGCCTGCTCCGAGGCGGAGCTGAGCGGTGATGCTAGCGCTGGGGAGCGGCTGCAAATACAGATTATCACTAGCAGAGAGGTTCGGCTGCACAATAAATGTAATGCGCTTGAAACGTACCTCCTGTTCATAGTCAGCAGGACATAAAGCAAACCAGCACCCCGAGCCTGGAATATAAATCATTCCTTTTCATGTGATTAGCTCATTAATTCATACACCAAACCCTGGAACAATAAACATCTCCGGGGAATTCTACACATTCATTGCCTGACACCATTGCTCTCGTCCACACTTTTAGTTTAGGATTTCTGGAAAAGTTTGTAACACATGATGTCTAGGTCTCATGCTGGACCAATAAATCAGAATCTGTGATGCTGAACCCTTGGCAGCGGTACCCTTTATAGGTTCCATATTTCCAGCCAGGCCGGAGGACTGCTGCCACAGCATAATGAGGGTTCACCTTTTTGTCTTATGACCAGTGGGCACCCCAATTAAATTGGTGTTCTCTGGGAAAGGAAAGATTGATTTGGGGTAGCAACCAACCAATAATCTGTAGGATTATTCCCAGTTGTCTTAAAAGTTAAGACAAATGTGGCCATTGTGTTATACGAAAAGAATGCAGGGGGACAGCCATCCTGGCTAGGTGACCAGGGATTTGCACCTGATGTTTGAGCTGAGTCTTGAAGGATTAATAGAACTCAGCAGACAATTGTTAAGCATGGTCAAGTTTTCAGTGTGGATCTGTCTCTCTGACAGCAGTGTGGAGATAGCCATGGGTTTAGAGGAAGAGACTGGAGACAGGAAGGCCAGTTGGAAGTTATCAGTGTAAACTTAATTAAGAAGGACAGTGCCCTGTATTAGTTTTGGAGGAAAGATTCTGAAGACAAGGCCACAGAGAGAAGGGACACATGGAGAAAGGATCAATACTATGTAATGACCAATTAGTGTTGGCCTCCGTGATGAAGAAGAGAACTTTTTTAGCATGTTATCCAGTTTTCTGCTCGCATGGTCCAATGAATATCTGTGTCATTTATAGAGATAGGAAGTACCAGGGAAAGTATAGGCTTGGAAGATAATGTCACCGGTCATGTTCGAAGTGCCTGAGTCACAGGGCACCACGGATAGCACTGGATAGCAATCATGGGAATCAGCTGAGTGTGTTCATGACTAGATCAAAGGATTTCCGTGTTGTTTGGAAAAAGTGGTTGAAACTGTGGTTTTAGTGACCACCATTGAAAGGAAATAAACAAAAACCCCACTTTAAAAAAAAAAAAAACTATGACTCTATTACATATTTTATAAAGTAATGAAGGATTAGGATACATGTTTACAAAGCAGTAATGGTAATCTTTTAGGTAACTGTAGTAGTGGAATAAAGGTCTTCTAAGATTGGAAATGAGCTGAGCCATGTTTTTAGAACACTCTTTTTGAAGATACTTTTGTTCTGTGATTGTTATCAATTCAAAGGGTAGGTCATCGTTCGTTTATTTATTTCTCACAGTAAATCACTTCAGTGGCTTGTCAGGATTAAGAATAGCTTTATCCTGCAGTATTACACCATTATGTTCCAGATAGTTTTTGTGAAATGAGGGAGATCGTCATGTCTATTTTTTTTAACTGTCCTCTGTGATTGAACTCTTGTGAGCAGGGAATGTTTCAGAAAGACCCAAGCACACCTGCCTCATTCTTAGGTTCTTCGTTTGTAGACACGATATTCCTTTCAGTCATAATCACCTGAGGATTTGAGCTTCTCCTGGAAGGGTCAAATTTACCTTTGACTGTCACATGACAGCTGCTCAAGTATCCCTCAACTTTGGTATCTCAAATAGAAAATTCCCACAGTTTTAGAGGGTCTGGCATTCTGTTATGTGGTTTATAATTTTACAATGTCATGTGCAAAGGTTTGTTTCATTAATTTCAAGCATCTTTATTTACATTGTATCGAAATGGTATTAAAAATCGCACCTTCTCTTGCTTACCTTTTTCTCTATTTCCCTTTTGCTTCTAAAATATTTTAAGTGCTTTTATGGGGAAAATATCCTTATATAACCAAAATACATAATAGTTTATGGATATATCCCACTTAGCTCTGTGAGCACGTTTGTTCACAACATAAAATTGATAATCTTCCTTATTGCAAAGGATATGAGGATAGCATTCATTGTTATACTTTAAATCCAAATTATCATAAAGCAACCATAGAAAGCTCTATTACACTCTAAAAATATTTTGGAAGTATTCTCGGAGAGAGAACTTCCATAATATCAGTCCCAAGACTATGAGACTCTCTACTTTAGGTAATAGATAAAAATTAAACATGGCATTTCATTGCCAAATACATTGGATAAACATCAACCAATTATTTGTTCCTCTGCTTCCTCTGCATGGCTGGTGAATTGTAACTGACACTAAGTTTAGAATTAGCAAACTCATAAAATATGTTTAAACTATTCCAACCGCTTGAGACATTAATTTCTTCCCATCTGTGAAATAAAAAAAAATGGAACAGAGCATCATTTTTGCTCTAAATTTGGCATGATATTATTTCCTACTACCTATAATGTCCTCATATTGTAAAAGCAACACAAGTGCCCTTCTGTGCAGAAGTATTCCCAGTTTGCTGGCAGCATCCACAGCTTGCTTCTATGTGGTGGTTACCAGACTGTATCAAGCAACTCTGCTGTGGTACCTCTAGTGGGGCTTGACCTGCAGTGTGAGGACTCTGATTTTCCTTAAAATATTCTAAGATCTTTGGACCAGGTTTTTAACTTCATTAATTCTATATATTACTAAGGTGAGTGATAGAATCCAGTTCTAAATTGGTGTAAATAAAAGAGTATCTGATTGGCTTGTACCTTATAATTGAAGACGTGAGGATAGAGCCTGCTCTAGGCTCATCTTAAACGGGGGTCTCAAACGGTAGTCCTGGATCCAGTTCCCCTCCCTTCATTTCTCTTCTTCTCTTCCTCTGGATTGGTTCCCATACAACACGGAGCTTTCCTCTCATGATGGTGAGACCGCTTCAGTCCCATATTCTTGCAAATCAAAGAGCAGCAGATTTAGAGAGGCTCATTTCCAGAAAGTGCTCTGGAACTGCCGTCCCCAGCCCCTGAGCCAAAAACTGGTACTGAAGCTTCATGTGTATTTACAGCCGCTCCCCTTCACCCACATCACCCATGAGCTCCGCCTCCTGCCAGGTCAGTGGGGCGTTAGGTTCTCGCCGGAGCAGGGCCCTGCTGTAAAGTGCACGCGGGAGGAGGCGTGGGGGGATCTAGCCTGCAGCTCCTTATGCGACTCTAATCCTGATGGTGTGCGGTGGAGCTGAGGCGGTGATGCTAGTGCTGGGGAGCGGCTGCAAATACATACTACCATTAGCAGAGAGGGTTGACTGCCCGGAGACCACAATAAACCAATTGTGGTCTCCGGGCAGAGAGACCACAGTGGGGCCACAGTGGGGCCTTTCTAAAATCACGCTTTGGGGAACTTTATTCAGAAAGGACTAGCTCATCTTTTAAAAATGCTCAAAGCCAGTGAAGAGAGGAGAAGTGCCCACAGGAATGTCAATGGACTGCATGATATGTTTTCGGGATAAATTCTCAGTTTTTCATGAATATGAATAAGAACAATGGCATGGATAATTAAAAGGTCTGATAATAAAAAATATATTTTTTTCTTAGTTTGGATGTAGATAAAAAAGTAGATTATACTTTTTCTTCTTTTTGCCTTTTTTCTTATATATATATAAATAATACGTGTTGGCGTGTTGCCACGGGTGAGTGTGCGCGGGCCTGCTGCTCTAGGCCGCGGCGGGCTGGCGGGGACGGCGGCCGAGGGCCCTGGCCCAAGCCGCAGGCCCTCCGACAGCAGAGGCGAGTCCACGTCCACTGAAGACAAGCACAGGGACCTAAATAAGACGCTTGCTGTTGTCAGCGAGCACCCTGTGGACAATTTTTTTATTTTTTTTTTATTTCGGCATATGATGGGGATACAGATTTTAAGGTTTCAATAAATGCCCTTTCTCCCCCTCCCCCCACAAGTCTGAGTCTCCAGCATGACCATCCCCCAGACGGTGCACTTCTCACTCATTATGTATGTATCTACCCATCCCCCCCTCCCCCTGCCCAATACACTATTACTGTAGTACCTATGTGTCCACTTAGGTGCTGCTCAGTTAATACCAGTTTGCTGGTGAGTATATGTGGTGCTTGTTTCTCCATTCTTGGGATACTTCACTTAGTAGTATGGGTTCCAGCTCTAACCAGGAAAATATAAGA
>VSMD01044737.1:0-38778 GCA_008750895.1 Mirza zaza | reverse complement strand
CACTTTATTGCCCAGGCTAGAGTGAGTGCTGTGGCGTCAGCCTAGCTCACAGCAACCTCAAACTCCTGGGCTCAAGCAATCCTGCTGCCTCAGCCTCCCAAGTAGCTGGGACTACAGGCATGTGCCACCATGCCCGGCTAATTTTTTCTATATATATTAGTTGGCCAATTAATTTCTTTCTATTTATAGTAGAGATGGGGTCTCACTCTTGCTCAGGCTGGTCTCGAACTCCTGAGCTCAAATGATCCGCCCACCTCGGCCTCCCAGAGAGCTAGCATTACAGGCGTGAGCCACCGCGCCCGGCCTAAACTAGTTTTCTTTTTAAATTGTATTCAATGTTTTTGTAATGCTGTTTCAAATCATCTTTAAGAGATCTGCCCACTCTTGAGTACAAGAATTTCCTCTAGTTTCTCAGATTTTTTTTAATGGAAAGCAAAGAACAGTTCACCTACAAACAAGCACAGTAACTCTTTTCTAGACGCTGCTGGAATGTGTTACTCAAGCCCATTAATGTCCTTACTCATCTGCATACTCAGCAGGACCTGAAGTGGGAGGGGAAACCAAACTCCACCTGAGTTCAAGAAAGACTTGAACCACAGGTGTCATCTGTCCTGGCCTTGGCAAGATCCTGCTTGTCCCCATTCTCACCCACAAAGAGACTGTCTGAGACAGGTAAGCTGACTTGCTCAAAGACATGCATTTCTGAAAGGCGGGGAACACACACCTGCAGGAAGGAGACCCGCGAAGCCCACATTCTTCTCACTCCTAGAGAATTCTAAGAAGATTCCTGAACAGGGATGTGCTCTTTATACAGAGGACAATAGAGCCTGGGTACAGACATCACAACAACATCCACAAAAATGTGATCAAATAGGAGTCTGCAAAACATTATTATCTTATCTTGACTCTGAAGGAAAATAATTTCTAGACAATTACAGTTGTCACCAAAGCCTTAAATCTCTCCCCCTTCCTAACTGAAACTTGAATTGGCACAGCATTTTCCTTATGGAAGAGATTCCCAGACACCTGCATTGCTTTCTCCTGGTTTTACTGAATGACCAATAAATGAAATTCTTACATTCAGAAGGCAGATGTGGGCCCAGATATGAGAGACCTTCAGTATTAGCCCTGTTTTCTCCCAGGCAAGGACCTGTGGTCAGCTGCCCAGCCCAGCTCAGCCCTACGTGTGAATGGCTTTTGACGTGTGTAAGTAGGAAAGGAGATTTATTTTTATTTTTCCCAAGGGCTTGATGCTAACACTAAAGTAGAATCTGATTATAACTCTTAAATGAAGCATATTGCCGTACACGTTCACAGAACGCTTCTTGAGTATCTGTGTCCTGCTTTTTTTCATGCTGGTCATGACCTGAAGAAAATTCATCAGCGCATACATTGTATGTCAGGTGTTTTTAACTTGATCATGACTTGCTCCAAGGTATGACTTTTTCTTCATATATTATACATTCCTGGGACTACTCTTAGGAGTGCAGGAGTCTTTTAACCATGCTGTTTAAAACTGTTGTGGTGTAAGTTCTCTTGCCCAAATAAAATTTATTAATATATAGGGTTATGTTACAGTTTTGATTGTTTTCTAGATGCCTACAAATAAATGCGATTTGTTACCTGTAAATTAAAGAAAAATAGAAGTCTACAAAGCAGCCCACTTACAATAAGACTTTTAGAGAAGAGTGTCCCCTGGGAAATGCAATCATTTCTCGCATGGCGTGAGGCAGCTGCACCCTGCTGCCTCTGTTCCCAGTAAAGGCCTGTCCTTCCCCCTGCCTGCAGCTGAGGTTGCTTTTTAGCTTCTAATCCATTTTATGATATAAAAGGTTAGAGTAATAATAGCCTCAACTTATTTAATGCTGAATGTTAAGCAGCAGCATTTACAATTTTTTTTTCTTTGAACCCTCAGCACCACTCTGCAAGGCAGATACTAAAAGCCCCACTACAAAAGTGGAAGAAAATGAGGCTTGGAGAGGTGAAGGGACTAACTGAAAGGCATATGTCGGGCTACATTTCTTTGCAGGGATCAGTCTTTCCATTTGTAAAATTTGGTGCTTAATTATCCTCCTTCCCTGCTGAGGAGAAGGGACAGTATCTTCCTCACCCCTGGATCCCCAGGGAGCAGCAAGCTCTGAAGTGCTGACATGAATGACATGAGGATTTCTGAATTCGCTTCCTACACCTCATTCCTCACCCAGATGATGGCTCTGTGGCCAGGCCTGGCCTTTCCTGCTCTTCACGGTATCCCTGTGGTCAGAAGAGGGTCTGACAAGGAGGAGATACTCAGCAACATCTGCTGACTGGACAAATAAAGCTCATTCCAGAAAGGTCTACCACAGCACTGTGCAGTAGTACTTTTGCTGTGATGGAAACAAGCTGTAGCTATGCTGTGCAATATAGTAGCCACTAGGCGCACGTGGCTATTGAGTACTGGAAACATGGCTACTGTGGCTAAGGACAATTTTTATTTAATTTTCATGCATTTAAATATCCATGGTTACATGTGGCTAGTAACTAGCACTCTGGTCAGCAGAGGTCTAACTCTCCTAATTTCTAACAGTGCACTGTCCTTTGCTGATGGTGCTCCAGGCCACGGCGCCTGTGCAACTCTACTTCACCACACACGGTGGGGGCTAAGACTGCTGCTTTCAAGATGCTTAGTTCAGAAACAAAGGGAGAAACCAAATGAATGTCAAACAAGCATGATTCATGCTGAAGGTACAATTTTTGGATCACAGCAAAAGCAGGTAGAAAACAACGATAGTATTCACTGGTTAATTTCTCTTCATTGTCATAAAGGATAAGAATAAATGCACCCCCCCTTTCCTATCCACCATAAACTACCACAATAAAGAGTAATGCAAGGTCAAAAAGAAAACAAGAAATAATTTTGTTACCAAACTTACGGGTTATCAAAAAATGTTAGTCATGGTTACTTAGGTGCCAAGTAAAAGAAGAAAAGATGAATTAATATCCAAGTCAGTTTTCTAGAAAATGCCCAAATGTACAAGTAGCATATATCAAAATAAAAGACTAGAAGGTCTCTTTTAAAAAGAAAGAGTGTTATTTAATTCATGTGCAGCCCTATCCTGTTTGGCAGGAAGATTTGTCAGGGTGATTTTATAAAAGCAAACATAACTTCTAGGCCTACGGTGCCAAGCACTAAGAGCCAATGTTCAGAGCCACAACTCTCTCTTCCAGGCATTTGGCAGGCTCCTCCAGACTCTAACCTGGCTGACTCTGCCTCCAGCACATCCCTTTGAGCTACTGACCTCAGAAACAATAGGATCAATGCAATGGCTGGCAGAGCATTTGTCCTCTTCCCCAAACAAGTGTATCCACTAATCAGGGCTGGTCCTAGCCCTGGTAAAAACAGTTAACCTTGTGGTAAGGGCAGGAAAGGGTGACTTCTTCTACTCCTCCTAGCCTGCCCCAAAGGCTGCAGCTAGAACGCATTCCCACCGGCAAATGGCCAAAGGAAGCAAAGATAGAGAGTTTGTAGCGAATATACACGGTCAACATGCCACATGCCAGAGACTTTTCCCTAAGGAGTTAGAAACCATGTCATTACCTCCATCACTTACAAAGCTTCAAATCTGAATTTTTTCTTGCTGATTTTCCTGAGTTATACACAGATTCTAGTTATGAGCTCTTTATCAGATATGTAGCATGCAAATATTTTCTCCCATTCTGTAGGTTGTCTATTTGCTCTCGTGATAGTTTCCTTGGCTGTGCAGAAGCTTTTTAATTTGATCAGTTCCTATTTATTTATTTTTGTTGTTGCTGTGGTTACCTTTGGGGTCTTCTTCATAAATTCTTTCCTTAGGCCCATGTCTATAAGAGTTTTTCCAACATTTTCTTCTAGAATTCTTCATGCCTAAGGTTTAAGACTGTTATCCACTGTGAGTTGATTTTTGTGAGAGGTGAGAGGTGCAGATACTGTTTCAGTCTTCTACATGTGGCTATCCAATTTTCCCAGCACCATTTATTGAATAAGGATTCTTTTCGCCAGTGCAATGGTGATCTAGCACCTGTTGTATTATCCTGGATAGAGCTGGAGCCCATTCTACTAAGTATCACATGATTAGAAAAACAAGCACCACATGCACTCACCATCAAATTGGTATTAACTGATCAACACTTAAGTGCACATATAGTATATAGATACAGGGGTCCTCAAACTTTTTAAACAGGGGGCCAGTTCACTGTCACTCAGACTGTTGGAGGGCCATTAGAGAGTGCGGCGCACATTCCACACATGCACACTGTGGGCCCGGGACGAGTCGGCTGCTAAGCAGGACAGGCAGCAGCAGCAAAAACACCCTGCGGACTGGATAAATGTCCTTGGCAGGCCGCATGTGGCCTGCAGGCCATAGTTTGAAGACCCCTGGTAGAAAGTAGTAACTAACATTAATCAGGTGTTGGGCAGGTGGGAGGGGGGAGAAGGGGATGGGTATATTCACTCCTAATGGGTGTGGTGTACACCGTCTTGGGGATGGACACATTTGAAGCTCTGCTCCAGTCAGAACAAAGGCAATATATGTAACCTAAACATTTGTATCCCCATAATACTCTGAAATTAGAAAAAAAACAAAGCTTCAAATCTACAAACATCAAACTCAATGTTTTAGGTATCACGCTAATATTTAATTACACATGAAAGAGGGAACCCTCCATTAGGTCCTCACATCGGCCAATGTGTACACTCACTGAAGAATAAACTGTGGAGGACAGCACGGTTTGGGGCATGGCTCACACAGCTTTGGTAATCAACGGGCACTCAGTAGAGCTATGCTCTCTTATACATTCGTCACTGTGCCTTAGGTCATGCTAGGTGCTAGGTTTTTGACATGGGCACACTCTTTTCCATTTCCTGCCTCTATTTGTGGCATAGACACCAAAGCATAAGTGGCAGCCTAAAAACTGGCTTTATGCTGTTCTAGGTATGAGATTCTCCACTCCAAGCAGTGGGGGCCAAGAGTGGGGTAGGGGAGAATGCACCCCAGAGGCAGGCAGCAAGGAGAGGCACTATCCTGCCCCACATTGTCACTAGTAGCTACTAGCCATAGGTGGCTATTTAAATTTAAGCTTAATATAATTACAGAAAATTAAATGTTAAGTTTCATGGTCTCACTAACTGCATTTAGAGTGCTATCCCCTCACAAGGGGCTAGTGGCTAAAGGACTGGACGGTGAGATATAAGATACTTCCAACATCGCAGAAAATTCTGTTGGACAGTGCTGGTCTAGGTAGTAATAGTTTTAAAACAATAATAAAACTGCCTAAAAGTCATTCTAGTTTTTATTGTCAACATGCACTGGCATTTTTAAACAATGTTGGTGATAAAATACTCCTCTCACACCCCACCTTGGCCCTCTCCATATGTCACTGTCCAAACAAACGTACCTACTGATATCAAAGAAAACTTTAAAACAGGAGTGAACTAAAATCTCAGAGGCATCACTGCTCAAATGAATGCTAAAAAATGAAAAAAAACATAAAAAGACAAATGTGCATTTCGCTCTCTTTTTCTTTCCCCAACAGAGGTACCCTAAAGAAAAGTCTACAATTGATTCTATGAAAATCTGGAGAGAAAACTGATAAAAGAATTTAAAATTACCAAACTGCCTCTATCCATTGAAAATTTCATATAACATACATACAAAGGGGCTGGGGGTAACACTCTAGTCTTCACCTAGCAAAGGCACCAACTCTTACAGGAGAGAAAAGGCAACTCTGACCTCAGGGCTCTCATTCTGGTAAGGTCCACTTCTCAAATGCAGGCCTAAAATAGAACCCAGAGTCTTTCTTCCGGATAAGACTGGAAAAATGGGGCTATGGAGAGCTGTTCAGCTCTCTATTACAGTCTATGCATTAAACATTAACATGGCTATAGTCTTCTTCTTAGTAGAAGTATTAAAAATGCACACAATGTTTCTAATTTCAATTCCCATCATGGTCTGCAATGCTTTCAGAGAGTTCTGAATTTTTGATTTCTCATTTGGTCATGCCCTCCTGACCACTGCTGGCTCCATCTGCCACATGTACTGCCTCCCCAAACCCCACCGCCCACCCCAATGAATGAGGCATTGGGGCAAGGACTTCCTGCTCTCCACTCAGTGCTCTGTAGGCATTTCCGCCCAGGTACATGGGTTACCCAAGGAAGCTCCATTTTCCTAAGGAAATCTTTGCTCAGGTCATTTCTGTAAATGTTTCATAGCTAAGAAAAAAAAAAACAACCACTAGAAGATAAAAATGAGAACAGACAACAAAAATAACACTCAACTACTTAGTATAGTAAGGTAGACTATTCCAGGTGGGGCCCTTCCAGTTACCCAAAAGGTAATTGTTTATGTTCCAAAGTGTATTTAACTATGTCGAAAGCCAATGATCTATTACCCTGACCCTATATAAGAATACCCTAGAGCCACAATGGTAGGAACATTTAAATGGCCATTTTGACGAATTGCTGGAGTGTGGACTACTGTGAGAGTGAGAGACTTCTGGGAGCCCCAGTCATGGGGGGATCCTCACACTTTTGCAGGCCTTTCCAGACAGGAACTGGACCAGGTTCTCACAGTGATGAGCTGAGAAGACCCCCTTGCCATTCTGGTAGAATGAGGGAAGAACAATCTTTGAGAAATACACCCAGACACTTCTCCATAACAGAGCCTACTCTCCAAGGAAATGGGCTTTGCAGAGCCTCATCTGGGCTTTAGAAAGGAATTCCTCCTACTCTGGCCCCCTCCAAAACTACCTAAGCAGGAAAAAAAACAAAGTTAAAAGAGGTCAGGGCTTTGAGGAAATAGGTTGGGAATGCTACAGCAGGGAAGGGAGCAGGGGATTGTTGTCATCGTCTACCATTGGAACCCAGTAAGAAGCACAGTGCCTAGTCAGGTGGCTCAAATTTTGGAGCATGCATGTCCCACCTCTGGGAATACTGCTAGCTTCTAAGCATAAAGCTACACCAAAAAAGCTAACATTTGAATGGGAGACTGAATGCCATCAGGCTGGGTCTGAACTGCAAAAAGCAGTGGCTCAGTCAATGTCTTTGGGCCTATGATCCACACTCAGATATGATTTTGGAAAGCTTTCAATCTGCACATACACAGAGTGAAGCTTATGGCAAAAGCCTATCAATGCCAACAGCAACAACCACTGAAATTTTAGATCTGAAAATCTGTAGACATGGTGGTATGGTATGTAACACTTTAGAGATGATTATTGGCTTTGCTATGGAGCATTAAGAAAATTGCCCCTTTGATTGAAGGACATAAAATAATCTTGAAATCTGAAATACCCATAATATCTTAGATAATGTCAGAGAAACACTCTAATTTGAAAGACAGTTCCCAGAAGAGAGACATAATAAAATGGAAATGGTTATACAGAAATATGCTAACAGAGGAATGTAAGGAGTTACTCACTGCATGCATGAGCAGGTAGTCTGTTTTCCCCTAGGGACAACTGTAGAACCGCCCAAGAAACTGCCAGATTCTACTGCCACATGGGCAGTGCCCTATGAACAACTCACAACTGACCAACAAAAAGCTGCTTGGTTTACAGATGGCACTCCAGGATGGATGGGCAACATTCTGTTTCAAAGGCCATCATGCTACAACCAGCTGATGGGAACACTCTGATTAAAGAAAGATTAAATCAGCACAGAGTCCTAAACTGCATGCTGTTTTCCTTATAATGATGGAAAAATCAGACAACAATAAGAGTCCAGAAGTTTGGGTGTATATAGACTCAAGGGCAGTAGCAATGGTTTGCCACATGGTCAGGCAGATGGAAAACTGGACTATTAAAGCTATACCCATGTGGGGCATGAAACTTTGGAAACCACTACAGTAATTTAAAGGGCTTAATGGACATGTTGATGCCCATAAAAACCCTCTTCCAGGACAGAGGTGATTGAAACCAACAAGCAGATAACCTGGTGCACTCACTAGGGCTAGCCATCTGGGTCTAAGAAATGAAGAGCCACAGGGGAGCTACAGCAAGGCAGAGATAGGCTGATTATTAGCATTCCTCTTTCACCCTCTAAGGCAGCAGTCCCCAACCTTTTTGGCACCAGGGACCAGTTTCACAGAAGACAATTTTCCACGGACTGGGGGAGGGGAGAAGTAGGAGCTCAAGTGGTGATATGAGCAATGGGAAGAGGCTGTCAATACAGATGAAGCTTCATTGCTCACCCACTGCCCACCTCCTGCTTCACAGCCTGGTTCCTAACAGGCCACTGACCAGTACTAGTCCACAGCCCAGGGGTTGGGGACTGCAGCTCTAAGGCACAATAGGCCATGAAAGACTGTCTTGCTCCATCAAGAAAGAGACTACAGACAGCTATAGGCAGATTCCCCAGGGGGAAGGTCCCACAGACAGCTGGCAAATGGACGACAGACAACAGGGACCACTGCTTGTACACCCTGGAGGCTATAAATGGGTCCTGACGGAACACTTACAATGAACTGGGCTTTGCATACTAGGTGGTAGATGGTTATGCTCAAAACACTATTAAAGGACTGAAACAAAAGATACGGTACCCATCTGGACCACCATGTTACATTTCTTCAAAGCAAGTAATACACTTTACAGCATATTGTGTCCAACAATGGGCAAAGAAATACCTCATCACATGGCCACACATCATGTCACATACCCTCCTCAGTAGTGACCTGATGGAGAATTAGTAGAGGTCATTGAAATATCTGTTTCCTAAAATGGGAGAAAATGAGCACATGAAGGGCTGGTCACACATCTTCACAAATGTGTACTCACTCTCAGCGGATCAATTAAACTTCCTTGTAAAATACGTAGCAATTGCCCTAGAGCTTACGATATTTATTTTTAACTAATGCAAGCCCACCTTCAAATAACACTATACTGTCAATGCCTAGATAGGTACCATATAACAAGATTCCCAATTTCTCCCTCTCATCCCTGGTGACATTGCTGTCCTTTGTTTTTCTTATCCATATGCTGTAATCACCAGGACATCACTACTATGATTGGTTTAAACACACACTTAACTTTTGAATCAATTAAGGAAAACAAAAGATTTTATTTTACCTTCAATTATCCTTCTCTGATGTGCTTCTATTCTTTGTGTAGATCCAAGTTTCTAACCTATATCACTTTCCCTCTACCGGAAGAGTTTCTTTTAACATTTCTTGCAAGACAGCTATGAACTCCCTCAGTTTTTGTCTGAGAAGGCTTCTATTTCTCATTCAGTCTTAAAGGACAGCATCACTGGATTCAGAGTTCTGAATTGGTGGGATTTTTCTTTCAACATTGGAAATATTTTCCTGTACTCTCTTTTTGCTTACATGGTTTCTGACAAAAAGCCTGCTCTGATTCCCCTCCCTGTTCTTCTCTAGATAACAATGTTTCATTTCCATACTGAAAAACTTCCCAGAGAAACATCCTCCTTGAAAAAAACACCCCCCATGGATCCCATAAAATTTCCAGAGGTAAATCTGAATGGTACACGCAATCCAGACAAAGTAATGATGGCTCAAGTAGATGGCATCTTGTCTTAAAAAGTGTCTGTGAAGGGCCTCCTCTGATTTTCACATTATTATGCTTAAAATAATTATATGCCTTGTCAGCAAACCAGATTGTAAATGAATCCGATTGCTTACAAAATGCCCCAAATTGACAGACAGCTCAGCATGCCCAGCTGGCGTCTGACCTAGAGATGACAGATGCCCATCCCCCATCAGGAGTCTCCTGCATGACTGTGCGGTGTGTGGCTCGGTACTTAGGACTACTTATCTTCCAGCTAACTGAAATAAATAACTCCTAACCACCCGCCAGGCCTTAAAAAACAAAAATCACTGGATAAAGAGTGTAGAACACTTATTTCTTGCAACTGGTTATTTGTTGACTTTGTAGAAAAGGACTAGTTAAAAACTGTCATGAGTCCAATTAACTGTTGATGTACATTTAAAACAGAAGCCTGGCTATGGTGGCTTCTGGGGATAAAACACCAACTGGAAGACTTCTATTGTGCACAAAATTGTCCTTGTGATACAGATAAACTCACTCATTTAGGGAACCATTTTTAAATGCCACCACCAAAGTCTAACCCATGATCCACTCTGAACTGGGTTCACTTTGTACTTCTGACCTCCTGCAGTTCGGGCTCCCCTGTTCAAGGCGGCCTTCTCTCAGACTGCAGTAAGAAGGCAGCTGTGTGGCTACTCTGCTGTCTCCCTTCAGCAGGGGCCCTGAGGCCTTGGTGTGCTCACCACAAGAGTGGGCAGCCCACGTCTAATCAGGAGCCCACACGCCAGAGGCAGTGACGCCAGGCACTTCAGTTAGCCACACCTTGGTGAGGGGCCATGCTACGACAAAATTAAGGTCAGAAGTGGGTGCTCAGTAATGAAATTAGTGATTTCTTAATCTGCATAATGCCATTAGAAATGAATTCTCACTGGTGAAATTAATGGTATTTGTGAAACGTGGACTGGCCACAATATTTGAGGCACACTCCCCACCCCTGCATAAACAGGGTATACACCTAGGGAAGGTGCCCAAGGTTTGATTCCTGAGCAATCCCAAATCAGGGATGTCTGAGGGCCTAATGCAGACCCTGCAGGTAGTAGCTCCTGCTCCCAAGTCTAGACAATGTGGCATCTGTTAAGCTACTAGAACAGGTTGTAGGAACCATTTTGTGCCTACTTGTTAATGCATGTCTCTTTAATAAATCCCATAGAGTAGAATTCAGTCAAATACTTCCTTTCATCACATCCGGCAATGAGGTTGCGGGGGACTAGCTAACCCTCACCCACCTCAAACATTCTGGCAATGATGATTACCTATAAAAAGAATTTAAGAGGCGTACATGGCCAAGTTGATTAGGTCAGTTCTCAGCAACAGTTTATCTATTCTTCCTCCTAACAATCAGACAGGTAGGTCAGTGCTACATATAAATTATATGAGAGAGGGTAATTATTTAAAATTTCATTTTTAGTATCTGCTCTTCAAAAAAGGATCTCAAGTTCCAAGACTCCTTAGAAAATTAAAGACACTAATGGCAAATTAAAATCACTACCATAGTTTGGATGTATATCATGAAGACCCCCACATATAACAAGGTAGCAGAGAACAAGGCTCATGACCTTTATAATGGAACTTTTTTTCACATCGTGAATAAATAAGCACCTGATGCTTTTGATAATGGTGACTGCCCAACGGCACTAACTACAAGCATTATTCCCATAGTAATGGTTGTCAGGCCAACAGGACTTTTCAGATGTAATCAAAGAAAACGTAAATCAGGAAATGCTTTCACAACTTAAAAGTATGGTCTTGGGAAAACCAGAATAAGTTGCTGGCTCACTCACAAGCCTGTATAAGGATGTGGCTCATTCTGGGTGTAACTCTGAATACTACAGAAATATCAAATTCGCTATCAAATACCACCCACTGACATAAAGCCTGAGGTCTCACAAGTTTTCCTTCTACTCCCCATAAGCCATGTTACGGATGAGTGACACAACATGGAGAAAGGAGCTCCCCTAGAAAGCCAAGGTCTAGGACAGCAAGGAGAAGACCTGTGTGTGAACGAGTTTACTGATTCCAAGCCTAAGATATACCGAGAAGAAAATCAATTCTCCATCAAGGAACCTGGGGTGAGCAGCGGAGAGAGGAAAAAACTTAGTGCCGGCAATGCAAGAAGAAAGGAGTGGTGACAAGGGGCTGCACAGGAAGGGGAGGGGGAGAGGAAAGGAATATGGTACCAAAAAGGTAAAATGCTGCTTTCCTGGAGAGTAAACTCCACCTGGACAACTTCGCCTCAACATTGTGCATTTAGATAATGTCCATTTTAAATCCTAAAAGTTTATTTCTGATGTACTTTTCAGATCTCTTCTTTCAGAAAAGATCACAGTTACAATATGGTCTCACCTGCAATCAAGTTTCAAAACACATATCTGTATGAAATATATTGCAATAAGTTTCCAGAAAAGCACAAGTGTCAGAACTTAAGGGATACTACATCTCAAATGAGATGTTGGAGGGGACGCGGGGGGATGAGGCAGTGGATTAACCTAAAAAGACACAAGTTCTAAAGAAAGAACAACTTGTGGACAGTAAAAGTAGATTACCAGCATCCAGAAGCCTCTTAAAATTAGCTCTATCTCCTCCCATCCAGGTAACTGGGTTTGGCGCACCTACAGACAGATTGCCCAAGTGGCCCCAGGCCTTCTCAAGATGCCTAGTTACCTGAGGCTGTCCACACCAGGGCCCTCCAATACACAAGCAGTTTCCCTTCTTTCTCTTGTTCGCTGTCCAACCTGACCCTGCTGGCATTTAGAGTACTCTTTGGTTTCAAATTATTTTCTAAGCCTTTCTTGTGTGTTTCTACTCATCGGGCTGTCCTACCATGTCAAAAGTCTCAGAGAAACCTGCATTTATAATTTGTCTCACAAGAGACCAGAGAATCAAAGAGTGTAGGGTTTTTGAAGTGAGCCCTTCTTTTTGCTCTCACTAAGCACATTTAAGAAGATCACACTTGTGTATCCACTGAGGAGATCTAAGGCTTAATTTTTACTTATTTTGTATTTTTTTGAGGCTTCATTTTTAAAAAGAAGCAACTCCATTTCTTAAATTACTGCTGAAGACTTCAGTAGCGTGAACACTCCTGAACTTCGTCTTAGTTTGTAGACATATTTGGATACGAGTTTGTGAAGTCCCAAGGAGGGAGAGGAAGGTAAAAGGGAATTCTGGGCCTAGTTCTGCTCCCATGGCCTCTCTGTCCCCTGCCCTCAACATCAGTAAAATTGAAGCAGCTTTTGAGATCTGGGGGGAATTTAACTAATTAGCACCTATGGTAGGTTCTGAACACTCTGGAAGGTAAAGCACTTTCATTACTTGGTATTTGTTGAATACCCAAGGCAAGGTTTATAGGCCTTATGAAAAGTACCCATTGGGTGCAGATTCCTACCACAAGCCACATCAGAGCAAAGGGTTCTGCTCAGCACAGGGTGGGCATCAGAGTATGTCAGCCAGCTTCAACAACCTCCCCCAATTCCCTGTGTCCAGTATTCTTAAGTGATAGAAAACAACTCTGGGAGGAGAAAGAAAAACCAGCAGAATAAACGAAGAACATCTCTTCAAGGAAATGCTTAATAAATAACTCAGAGCTGCGCAGAGAAAACATGGATTCTTCATCAACCAGTTCAACAGTCAGTGCCCTAGTCCACAAAAAAATATGACATGTTATCATCTACTCAATGGAAAAAGTTGTGTGTGTGTTTATAGAAACAACATACTGAAACCTGAAATCATTTAAAATGCACATGGGCTGTTAAGGGTTCTAAAGCTCTTGAATCTAGACAGAGAAAACAAAAGCCCCAAATAAGAAAATATTTACTTGCTTATAAAGTTCACATGAAAGAGAAAGTTTTAAGCTATACATTATTTATAACTGTGATTAATTACTTTGTTATCTGAATGATGTATATGAAATGCCTGCTTCTTTTCTTTGGGGGAAGGGGGGCAGTTAGTAAGAATAAAAACAAGAGAAATGTTTGGCAAGTAGGAGCTAGGAGCTGAGTAAATATTAGTTCCCTTTTCCTTCCCTTTTCTGCTCTTCTGGGGGCCTGAGATGGAATTATTCAAAGGGCAAATGAGAATTTGTCCAGTGCACACATGATGTAAGACACTAGGCCAGGATCCAAAGGCTTGCCCATCACTGAGCCCCACGTTAACCAGCAGCACAGAACTGAGAACAGATATGACCAAAATCCTAATAAGCAGCGGCAGTCAGCGAAGACAGGCAGGACATCTTTCATCTTCAACACTCTGAAGACAAATCAATCCTGTGGGGATGAGCAACCCCAGTGCCTCTGCTCCCTGCTCTTGCCTGTTTTGCTGCTCAGCAGAACCTTCAGACTTCGGGTGGGCAGAGAGAAATGAGGGTTGAAACATAAAACAGTCAATTTTCCAATTTACTGGCTACAACACGGGGTGGAGAAAACAGCTTCTTGCAGGGGAAGCTGCTTGGGTTTCTGCTTGAATTGTTTGGCAATTGCAGTTCAATCTGGACTACTTCCTACCCCCTCCCCACCACTCCCACCCAATTTCTTTGAGAAATTAGGAATTTTTATAAAAATTAGGCATACTCCAGATAAACAAAACTGCCATATCATCCATTTTTTAATCTACCAAATCGGCAAAGATTCACAACCATGGGCTGAGTCCAAGGTGGAGAACATGCACCTGCGAACTCTGCCAGTTACAGGTAAACTGTAGAAACATGGTGGGGGCTCTTGCTAAACAGTATCACAGCTTGAACACGTGCATATTCTTGCCCCAGCATTATAGGTCTGGGGATTTATGCCAAGAATCAGTCTGAGCTATATAGCAGTACATAAGATTTAGTACATACTGCAATTCACCAAAGCACTGCTCCTAAGAGGAAAAGTTAGTACATAGCTCAAATGTCCAATAATGGCAAATCCAATAAATAAACTACAATACATCCTATGGCAGACTAAGCTGTCATTAAAATTGAGGCCAGAAAAGATTATTTCAAGTTATGCAAAAATGTTCACGATATTATGAGTGGAAAAATTAGGTTATAAAAAAGTACAGTGTAATCCCATTTTATAAATATACACATAGGTATAGAAGGGTATATGTGCTATTATAGGAAAAAAGACAACATAGAAAAAATACTAAAGGCATTTTGGTACTGTGGAGGGTAGAATTAAAGGCGATTTTATTTTTCTTCTTTGTAAAAACAAGATGAAGTGTTTAAATCACTGATTTAGAGAGAACAAAGTTTGAATAAAATGTTTCTCCCACGCACTCAGCAAGGACGAAGCTTTTCTCTGTCATGGCTAAGCAACAGCCTCTGCAAGCTCTCCAGAACCTAACTCGTGGTACAGTATCTGCGCTCAGTAAGCGTTTTGTTAATCTTCAACCTTATGAAGGAACGACAAGATGATCTACCAACCAAAGGTTGGTGTGCAACCATGTGGCAGCCAGCCTTCAAGACGGTCCCTAGGGATTCTTGCCTCCTGGTATTCCTGACCTTGTGTAGTCACAGCAAATAGGGTTGATGTGTATAACCAACAGGATATTGCAGTAATGACAGTGTGTGACTTCTGGGGCCAGGTCTCTTGGGGAAACCAGCTGCCATGTTGTAAGGACATCTGAGCAGTCTGTGGAAAAGTCCACGTGGCAAGAAACTGAGGCCTCCTGCCAACAGCCAGCAGCAGTATGCCTGCCTCTGGAGCGGGCCACTTCGGAAATAGGTCCTCGTGTCCGTTGAGCTTTCAGTGGGCTGCAGTGCCAGCCCACAGCTTGACTGTAATCTCATGAGACACCCTGGCCACGAGAAACATCCAGCTAAACAGTCCAAATTCCCTGGCCCACAGAAACTGTGTGAAAATGTTTATTGTTGTGTTGAGTCGCTAAGTTTGGAGGTAATTTGCTACACAGCACTCGACAACTAATAAAAATGAGTCTGACTGAACGGAGAGACCCACGTGACTCACAGGATTTACTTCCCAGCACAGCCACAGGAGATGGCCTGGAAGTCTCTTCACAGGCACCATGCTGCTCTGTCAGGGGCCCCACAGGAGCAACAGCAGGGGCAGATTTCTGTTACCACAGTCTAGGGCTCTTCTGTGACACCCGAGAGGCCAGCTGACTTCCAATGCTGCTTGGTGAACACTCTAATTGGGGCAGCGGAGGAGGGGAACAACTCCCCCAGTGAGACAGCATCTGGCCTTGTCAACAGAGGCACTGGAACCAATCTAGGGTCGCAAAGTCACACGTGGCCCCAAATTGGAGGCAGACCCATAAAATACACGACCTTCCACAAAGTAACACTTGAAATTGTGTGTGCTGCCTGGCAATTCCTTTGATGTACTTTTAAATTCATTTGGACTTTTTGATATTTGTTCTTGAAGTCCTCTCCAAGTAAAATTATTTTTAACTCTCAATATATGACCATATTTTCAGTGACTTAACTGCCTCCCTAAGGAACTGCTACAAGCAGTTTGTAATTTAAATAGCATTTTTTCCATTTCCCACTCTACCCCGTCCTCTTTTTTTTTTCTTTTATCATAAACTTTTGGTAATGATCTCAGGGTTGTCAGTTAGTTTAAACACTGCAAGCACACAATGGAAATCAAGATAGCCAGGCTTCCAAGTTAATAAAATTATTATTGCTCAGAATATTTCAATTTTAACAGTCTCTATACACATTCATATCATCAAATCTAGTTAGTAAACTGGAAAAACATCACCAAAGTAGGTTAGAAGTAACTCTGATATAAATCCACATGGAAATATAGAAATTTACCAAGCAATTACAGGAAAAAATATAATCCTGAGAAATTTAATTCGGTAATTTAAAAAGGGAAATTAGGCATCTTCTCCTTTTTATTACCAATAATTTTTGAAAAGGTGATTCTGAAATGGTTTGTAACAAAATAGAAAAATATAATAAATTATTGTTTTTAAATTGTGAATTCTAGATAGAAAAATAATGTGTTTATTCCATTTTGGGTACAAGCATTTTTTATGGAGACAGACTAATCAGATCAATGTTGCCAGGGTGGTTTAGTGAATGCTTGGTTGAAAAATACTCTAGTTCCACGCAGCTGTAAAACTAGCCCTCTGACCACTGGTAGAAAGACTTCTGTGCTTGTTTCCCAATGGATAAACTAGAACTGCCATTTTTCTTCTCCTGTAAGGGTGAAGTTTTTAGTGTCATTTTAGATGTGAACAGGCTATAAAGAGTTAAAGCTCCTTTGAAGATGAGTTACAGTATTTCAAAGAAACCACACTTTTATCTTTCTAATCAAGTGGGATAGACACTATTCTAAAAAGGTCAAGAATCATAAACTTGACAAAAAAATTTTCATCACTCTAGACATTTCCCTTTTATAGTATATAAGAACAGGAACCTGGTAAGAATTAAGTCCCTCCCATGCCCTCCCCAAATAACATGCAAAAATGAATAACAGTCACAAAAGAAAATATAGTTCACAGATACATCTACCATGTGTTTTGACTTGTTGCATTTTTCATATCAGAAAAAGGTTAAACATTTTATTGACCATAAGGTGTTTAGGTAGATACAAAATAGAAAGAAAAAAAATTGACTAGTTGATCTCAAATGGTTTAGGGCATCAAATGAAAACAAAAACTCACACTACATCCAAGAAAACACCAGAATTTCAACTTAAGACTTGAACATACTGGACAGATTAAACAGCTAGCTTATCAATTAACAGTCACAGATGATAATAAGACCATAAAAACCAGATGGCTCTCTCATCGATAAGCTCCTCCCTTTGTATAAATGACATCTGGTCACTTAACCCTTTCTGCAATTCATTAATTCAACAAACAGTCACAGAGCACTTGTTATACACAAACAGCACCGTGCTCAGTACTTGCCATAGAAAGAACAAGGCAGAACCCTGCTGGACAACAGAACATGCTCACTTTTCAGCTAAGAAGCAAGAGACTTCCACACCTAGCAGTCTGATCTGTCTGACTTACTATAACAAATATTTTCTGTACAATCATGATGGGACAGCCCCAAATCAGCTAGTGTACCAATTAACTAAAAGGAAACCTGCTAGACGCTACCAGTTTCAGCATGACCACTTCTAATGACAAAGTTCTGTTGATTTCTTAGGTATCTGCTTTGGGTTTAACCATGAAGCTCCCCCCTCTATCCAAACTTTTAAAAGGGGAGAGAAGATGATTCAAATTGTATAAAAGAATAAAGAACCTTTAAAATAATGCATTCATCCTTAGAGACTTCCTAAAACTAAAACTCTTCAAAATGCTGCGTTATATTATTTTGCAAAGATATTTAGGAAATATATTTTGACTCAAACATAAAATTGAATCTTTTTTTTTTTCTTGAGACAGAGTCTCACTTTGTTGCCCAGGCTAGAGTGAGTGCCATGGCGTCAGCCTAGCTCACAGCAACCTCAAACTCCTGGGCTCAAGCGATCCTCCTGCCTCAGCCTCCCGAGTAGCTGGGACTACAGGCATGCGCCACCATGCCCGGCTAATTTTTTTATATATATATTAGTTGGCCAATTAATTTTTTTCTATTTTTATAGTAGAGACAGGGTCTCGCTCAGGCTGGTTTTGAACTCCTGACCTTGAGCAATCCGCCCGCCTCGGCCTCCCAGAGTGCTATGATTACAGGCGTGAGCCACCACCCCTGGCCTTGAATCTTTTTTTATAGTATGGATAAGCTTTTCTATGAATACCCAAATCCAAAAAAATAAAAATAGCCATTTAAACTCACTAGATTATTTAGCTATGGCATGTGAAACAAGCATCATGTCCAAGTCTAAAGTCAACTCACTACTTTACAAAGGTATCGAAGCTGCAAAGGTCTTCACTGGTTCATAAGCTCTCTCTAAGCAGATTGACAATTTTCTGTTTAATTTTGCTTACCTTTAAACAAGGGTAACTTGGCTTTTACATTCTTAAAAGCCATCTTTTAAGGTGATTTGCATTGCTATTGAATGTTCTGCTGACTGTAAAGGGTAAGGTTTCTGCATGCTGGCCCTAACTTTCCAGGTTTATGTTTCCTGCCCTCAAACCTCTTGACCCAGCAACCTCACTGTGTCTCTCCTGGTCCAAGTCTGGTGAAGGCCAAGGGGTTGCTCTGCTCCCACAGCCCACAGTTGTTTTTTTGTTTTTTTGTTTTTTAATGTAGATATAAATGTCCTGCAAGTCATCAGAAATTAAGCAAATACCGCCATGCCAAAATATTCCTTTTAAACCATCTGCTCTAACAACAACCAATTAAAGTGATGACAGAGCCTATGAAAAGTAAAACAGATGACCATGCTGGTGCTGTTTTTAATGCCTTATGCAATAAATAGCACAGAAATAAGTTATCCAGCTTACTCTGGCTTCAGCCTCTCGGTTATGAAGTCAATGCTTTAAAAGTAGCATAACTCAGAGTGCAATTGGCCAAAAACATTAAGCTGCTCTGAACTGATGGAGATGGGATAAAGGCCTTGAGAAATAATGAAAAGGAGGCCCTTCACTGGGGAGTTATATTCGTTCATCATAGGGATCAATTAAAACCTCTCCATGACCCTGGATTCTTTACAACTACGATGTTTCAAACATTCTTTCATTGAAATGTTCTCAATTAAATAAGCTGCTAACGCAAGAGAACAAAATTTAAACTGTAATGAGACCCAGGTCTCAGGATAATATAAATACTAGAGAATAAGAAAAGAGCCCCTCAGACTAAGAATATCATGTGAAGTGGCCATAAAGTCCGCATCTGCCTGCCGTTACCCTGCTAAGCAACAGAGCCTATACACTCTGCAGACTTGAGCACAGCGGGGGCTGTTCCGCAGACCTGACTAGGGAATGACAAAGCATCCTGCAGTTCCCATTTCCATGACGTTGTCACCCACATATACATGGCTAGCGCACCCAAGAAGCTGCAGAATTGGTCCATATGACAAACACCAGTAGAAATGGCACAAACTATAATAATTCATTATGAATGCCACCAGCACTCCAGACTCACATTTTTCCATTTATAGATAATACTGGCCATGACAATGCTTTCACTATCTTAATGTACAGAAACCTTAGAAGTTTCACTCCATGTGCTTCTTTGTTCATCTGCTTGGTTTGCTCTGAGTGAGGCCTTCATGAACCAGTGAAGAACAACAAGATAGGACTGAACAGGAGAAACAACAACACCATGTTCTCATGCCAGTGACTACCCTAGCAATGACTTTCTTTAGAACTCTAATCGAAAGCAAGTATTTGTAGACTGCCCACTCTGTGCACTGCAACGAGTGCTGTGGTGGATTTTTAAGTTCTGGTTCTTGGCCTTAGGAAGTTCATAATTTTTTTAAGAGAAGGGTTCTGTTGCCCAGACTGGAATGCAGTGGCACAATCACAGCTCACTGCAGCCTCAGACTCCTGGGCTCAAGAAATTCTCCTTTCTCAGCCTCAAGAGTAGCTAGAACTACAGGTGCACCACCATACTGGGTTTTTTTTTTATTTTTTGTTTTGTTTTGTTTTGTAGAGACCGGGCCCACTATGTTGCCCTGGCTAGCTTCGAATTCTTGGGCTCAAGTGATCCTCTTACCTTGGCCTCCCAAAGCTTTGGGATTACAGGCACGGGCCACCATGCTGGCCAGGTGTTCATAATTTAACTGCAGAACAAGGGATGAGCTCTTGAGAAGTCAAATAGAAATGACTTACATTTGAGGACAACAGGGGTGCTAACAAGTGGCTATACACATCAGCAGTATGCACAAACATCAAACAGGCAGTGCCTGCCACGCAAATTCAAATGCAGGAGACACATCCATGCTAGGGAGGGAAGGGAGGGAGAAGGTGAATAATTTGCAGCTGTGTGGATGACTGAGTCAGAGCACAGGTGTAGGAACAGTGTTTGCTGATGATGCCTACGGGGAAGCAGCTGGAGACCTGACTGGGGATACAGACCGGAATCAGCCTGACTTTTGATCTCTACCCTGAAGGAACTGGAGCCCACAAAGACCTGTGGTAGGGACTGCTGTGATCAAAGTATTTGAGAAATATTAAGCAAGCCATGGTATGCAAGACACAGTACAGGCCTTGGCATGCAGACCCATCAGGAGTGATTAGAATAACTCCAGTTTGAAGTGATAGGGCCTCAAGTTCAGTGTTGACACAAAAATCAAAAAATATGGGTCCTCTGTACCTGACATGTAAAGGCTGGGGGCAGGTGTGAGGAAAGCTCTAAAAGCAGGCCCTGCAGATAGAGTGCTCAGTCACTGCTGACCACTCGTGTTGTTTTTATTATTACCAAGATGTAGACAAACAGAACCCGGTTACAGGTGAGCAACAGGAGGCCAAGGAAGAGAGTTTGGTTCCAGAGCCTGAGCCAATGACAGAACCCCCGAACACAACAGGGAAAAGAGGAACTCTGCAGAGGAACGCTAACACTGACTGACTTCCAGGCAGATGTATCTGGCCTCCAGTTTAACATAGGTGCAAAGCTCAGAGGGAGTCACTGGCCTGAGGGAGGTGGTGAGATCCCTGAGGAGAAGGCATCAGCCAGCACTCCAGCCCAGCGTGCCTGCCAATGCCGGACTCCAGACCTGTGGCTTCCACACTGTGACCAAGGGCCTCTCATGAATGGCCTGAGAGACACCTCTTCCCACAGGCTCCTACAGACAAGGCTCCGAGTCCTCTGGCATCACTACCCACCCCCAGTGCTGTCAAACAGCAACTCGTGATGTTGTGGCGTGTGAATATAATCATATGTCTGAAGGGGTCCCCTGCTGCTACGGTTTGAAAACAAGTGCTCTATGGGGAACCCTTCCCTGTCTGGTAAAGAGGATGAAGCCAAGCCACCCGAGGTGAGCCGCACCTCTCAGACACTGATTCTAGAGGGAGACTCTGTGCCTCAAAGGTGCTCGTTAGCCAGAGCAAAGGGAAACAAGTACCTGAAAATGAGGAGGCCACAGCTGCAAAAATGTTCAATTAGATAGCATTAAAGCTGAAAAGAAAAGCTTCAGATGACCTCATATTCAACTGTAAAAAGTTGAGAAGCAGAAAAATCTGGAATAGGGCAAGAGAAGCTGTTTAAGTTTCCTCATGAAAGAACAGTGAGCAGTTCAGAGGAGACTGTGGCCTCAGTAAAAATGAGAACTCAGGAGCTCATTCCACTCAGCAGTTCCACTGTGGCTCGCGGCACAGAAGGGCACAGCCTCTACCCCTGACCACTGACAGAGAGGTGGCTCCAGGAGCTCTTGGCTGGGGCTGATTCAGGACAGGGCCTTGTCCATAGGTATGAGTTGAGCTGACCTAACTGACAATGGAAACTACAAATGGTGCCACTGTCCAGGGTCCTGCCTCCCTCATCTCTAAACAATGGCAGAACTTGAGTGCCATTCTTCAGAAGTTCCATTTTCACTCCAAAATCCTCACAGAAAATAAAACTGCCTTTTCTTTTTTAGAGCTCTTAGGGATGGACTGACCTTACTGTTTATAATTTGTGTATTCAATACACTGGCATCCCACAAACAGAAATTCAAGAAAATTCAAAATTCAAAACAGCTTGCCAAACTATATCCTATAATCAGGTACACTCAACACTCATTTCTATAGCAATATCCCAAAATGTGTTTTTAAATTTCAAAACATAAATCAAAAATAGATAATAAAAACTGGTACTACAGACATCTGGTATCTTAAAAATATAAACACATGGACAAACATATGTTGTTCTTTTCAACAGTATTAAAAGAACCAAAAACAGCCATTTGTAACACCTTCGGGAAGCTATAATAAAAGCAATGGTTCTTGTTTTCTTATGAAAAAAGAATTGGCAGCCTCAGACTAAATTTATTAGCTGTACACATGTGCAGAAATGTTAATGAGTTGCCCTGGGCATCTTTGTACCTGGAAGCATTTCTTATTTGGGCTATATAAATCATTCCAGCCTGAGGGAGGTACATATTCCCTCCCCTTGCAGCTGAGGAGGGCCTTCTGCAGGTCAAGCCATGAGCCAGTTGCCGCAGACAGGGAAGAAAAAGCGACCCGGCTCCAGATACAGAGACATGGGGAGAAAGGACAGTGCACTCAGACCAGAGGGCCCAGACACCCTGGGGCATTCTGGAGGCTTTCTGGGGAGACCTGGAAAACTGATTTAGGTAAGAAATGACAAGTGACTACAGTCTTGAATACAGAAGATGGTGGTTGGTTTAGCTAAAGTGGATGGATCCATGTCCCAACTGCTAGGGGATGCCTGAATGTGTGGCAGGGCAAAGAAAGAATACCCTTATACAATCAACAAATGTTTAATAAAACACCTACTATGTGCCAGACAGCATCTCACCTTCAGGCACTACGTATCCTCTCAAGTGCTATCCTTCCTTAAAGTGAACTAATAAGAAGGCAACTGTCAGCAGAGCAGACCCACCTGATTCACCAAGCCCCTAAACCTGCTCTCTGCCTGGCCCCTTCAGCTCTGGAAAGGTTTATCAGATTCCCTGGGACAGCAGTGGCCTCTTCTCAAGGAGGAGCTGAGCCATCTTTGAATTCTGCAGTCCCTTCCTGCTTCCTGCAACACCTGTGCTGATGAAAAGCAGGCCCTGACTTGATGGGTAGCAGCTGCTGAGAACAAAACACCCAAGGTAATCATGGCTGCAGGATTGCTGCTTTAAAGAAAAGCAATGCCATCTAATGAGCTAGGTGCACTTCCAGGAAACAAGAGGTCTGGTTTTCTTTTAAAAGCAAACCACACTGGTCCCTTGGCTTCCCCACCACCCCAGCCCTCCTTGGTTTCCACATTCACTTAGCTAGAATGCTCAAACACCTGCCAGAAGTCCGGGCCTCTTAAGCAATCATAAGTGCCTGGAACTGCCAGGTTTGACGGATTCCATTTGCTCCTTCAATGACCATCAGCGTCCTTCTTCCCTGCCCCTCCCACGATGTGGACTTGGAAATTCGGCACAAATCCCTGTTTCCTTCAACTCTGGGTTTCATTTATAGGGGTTGGAAACTAATGTGTTTCTTGGCTCATGTAATGAGAAAAATTCTTTGATTAAAACACACACACACTAATTCCGTTTTTGAAGCAAACAAAACTATTTTCCATGTTGCTTTTAAAGAAAATTGAGTAGATAAAGTGCAATCACTAAAGTATATCAAACTGCCAAAGAATCGTAGAAAGTGGAAAGAAAACTATACCAATAAGATAGTGAAATAAAATTAAAAATTAAATGTCAAGGCAAATAGACTAGTCTTTCTTACTTACAGAAGAATTCCAAATAATCAGGGTTGCCAGGTTTAACAAAATACAAGACACCCAGTTAAATTTGAAGATCAGATATTACAAACGACATACACTAAAGGGCATTCCTTGTTTATCTGAGAATCAAATCTATCTGGCTGTCCTGCAACCCTATAAATAATGTATGTAGATACTTCCAGGAGATGGGGCTTAACTCTCTCAACACCTTTGAGGGTGGGCTGTGCCTAGTGACTCACTCTGGAAGAACAGAGTAAGGAAGGGGAAAAACAGTAACTTTACAGTGGAGAGATCTGGTCAACACTACCATAACCAGGTGATGAAGGTTAGTGTCACCAGGATGTCACGTACCCCTTGATATGATAAGATGCACCAAAAAGGTGAAGTGTTCTTCCCAAAAACCCAGTCTAATCACAAGAAAAACCTCGGACATTCTATGGGATACATGACTGGTACTCCTCAAGATTGTCAAGGCAGTGAAAAATAAGGAAAGGCTGAGAAACTTTCACAGAAAATGAAATTAAATGTATACTCCAGACTGGATCCTGGAACAGAAAGAAGACATGAATGAAAAACTGTTGAAATCCAAAGAATGTATACCTAATAGTAACATACCCAGTGTCAGTTTCTTAATTTTGACATTGTGCTGGGAAACGCAAGATAACAATGGAGGCAGCTGGAAGAGGGGTATGTGGGAACTCTCTGTACTCGTAGCAACATTTCTATGAATCTAAAATTACCCCAAAATAAAGGCTTATTTCAAGAAAATCAAATGTAAAGAAATTAGAGGATGTTAGGATATTAGAGAATTACTTCAAAATTCTGGAATAGTTCAACAGCAAAATGCAGGGAGGGGCTGATAAAACAAGAATGATAAAGTGTTGATAATCATCATTTTTTAAAATAAGGATTTCTTTAAATAGGGGCATGAGCACATGGCAGAGAGTATGACTAAAATCTTTACTCGGGGAATCTTTTAGGCCTCATCAACCCACTTCACTTTCTGGTCCACTTTCTGGTCTTCTCCAGTGTGACCAACTATCTTGGTATGCCCGGTACTATCATGGCTTTAGCACAGAAAGTCTCTCATCCCAGAAAATCCTCAGTCCTGGGCACACTTCCTCCTCTCAATCCCTGTCTCTCGTGTATTGTGTGCATGTGTGTCTCATGCACAGGAGCACGCATGCATACACACACACACACACTGGATTCCTAAGGTAAATATACAAAAAGGTGGGTACAACTCCAGAGTCTGGGTAATTAATTCACTTTTACAGAAAGCTCTGGAATAAAACAACCTCATCTACCTACCACTGCTGTGTATTAATATTTATGCCCAAGGTCAAGCCTAGAAAGATAGGAATCCTTTGCCATCATCTGTGAAAACACAGAGTGCCACCTTTTCACACACCCTTTCACAGCCTCAGATCCATTTCTAGAGCATCCCGTGGGTCCTGAGAAAGGCCACTCCTATTAGTGGTCAGGCCACCCAGAGGCAGTATGGTTCATTTTGCACCAATCTGAATAGTGAGATGTGGACTCTTTCGGGCTTGGCCTAGATCAGTATGAGCACAAAGCACCTGTGCAAAAGAACATCACACTGACCCCCCACTACCACAACAGAGCACCCTGAGACTGAAGACGTGCTCCCTGAGTGCAGTCTAAGGTGCTCTCCCATCTGCACACCTGCATCTGGAAACTTGAACTTGAGTAAATGAACACATTTACCCACAGGTGCCATGTAAGGAGACTGATGATGAGCTTCTGTAAGAAAAGAGTGTTGGTGGCATGCCAGTGACTGTGCCTCACGTACAGTCAGAACAATAGCAGCTACCATGTGCTAAGTAATTTTACGTGCCAGGCACATACTTGCCAGTGACCCAGAAGATCATAGCTGGGAGCTGAGGGGCTTTGAAGAGAAAACAAAATTATATTCAAAGGATTTCTACAAACTCAGATTTATATATTTCCAAACATATAAAGACTGAGACACTGCCCCAAATTAGAGGAAATCAAAGAGACATGACAAATGCAATGCGGGATCCTATACCTCTCTCAATCCCTCTCTCTTCTCCTCTCAATCCTTCTCTCTCAATATTTCTCTGTGTCTCTCTGTCTCTCCCTCTCTGTCTGTCTGTCTGTCTCTCTCTCTCTCTCTCTCACACACACACACACCCCCACACACACACACACACTCTGCCATAACACCCCACACCCTCTCTTAGAGAAACTTTTAAAATGAGCTGCAACTACCTACCTGTTTCTCTCCTGGGACCCTGTTAACAGCTTGTGGGCAGAGATGGTCTTTCATTTCTACACCTTTAACACCAGGCACAAAACCTTAACATGGGAGATGCTCAAAGAATCTTAAGTCAATGAAGGGCTGCCAGGATGGACTGATGGAGGGATGGAAGGGAAGAAGGGAAGGAGGGAGGAAAAGATAGATGAGGGGGGAAATGTGGGGTAAAGGGACCATATCTGGACTCCTACACTGGAAAGGGTAAAAGCCTCACCACCTCATCTAAGGGTGGCAGTCTTGTAACAGCTTGGCAGGAGCAGGGGAACAGCTTTCTATAAACCTAGTATTGAATACTAAACTTCATCTTTAAAGAAATCACAATAAGCCACTTTCAGAGTCAATCTCAGCCTGTTCTGTTCTCCAGCACCACGTCACTGCAGAATCTTGACTCCTGCTGTAGAATTTCCCACCACAGAGAACACCATGAGAAACAGCATGAAGCTGAGCGCCAGACACCAATATTCAGTCAGAAAGCAGCAGCATGAGAGGCATTAAAATGACCAGTCCTCTCTTCATTATAACATTTTAAAAGAATCTATGAGTGAGAAGAACACTTTCTCATACTGAGCAGTAGATGCACAGGTGTTCATGATTTATCCCTTCTTCTATGTCTTCAACATATAATGCACAGTAAAAAAATTTTAACTGGGAAAAAAAGAGTGAAAAGAACATACATTCAAAAAAGCAATTCTGTTCTGAAAAGTTTTTGAAAAAAATAAATACATTTATATGTCACTTAACAACAGGACACGTTCTGAGAAATGCACCATTAAGCGATTTTGTCATTGTGTGAACATCATGAAGGGCATTTACAAACTCCAGATGGTATAGTCTACTATACACCTAGGCTATCTGGTACAGTTTTTTGCTCCCAGGCTACAAACCTGTTATTGTACTGAATACAGTAGGCAATTGTAACACAATGGTAAGGATTTGTGTATCTAAACATAGAAAACATAGAGTCAAAATATGGTATTATAATCTTATAGGACCACTGTCCCACATTGATAGGGATGGATCATTTCACAGGTATATGCAGTCTCTCACTGACCAAAACATCATTAAGTATTGCACGACTGTAATTTGATTTATTAAATCAAATGAGCCATCATTTTGAAAAGAACACAGATCAAGGTACTTAATTACCCATTGTAGGGACACTTTCTATGAAATTTTTCTACCAAACTAGGCAATGAAAACAAGACTTCTTCAGAACATCAGCTCTATTAAGACCTTTTCAAAGGCAAAGCCATTGCTAACAGGGATGTTAACAATGTCCTTCTGACCTGAATAGGATACCAAAAAGAAAGGAAACTGAGAGGACAAGACCACTTGGCACAGCCAGAGACACACAGTTCCTGCCTGAGTCGTGAACTCCCCACCCCAGGTCCTGAACCCCATTCTCCATTCCCAGTACACAGCGCAAGTAATAAAAATGACTTCAAGATAAGAACCATAAAAAGAAAGTTAATTCATCAGTAATTTCACCTCCCTTAGCCACAACCAAGTCATATCTAGCAGCTGTATCAGTTCAACGATGTGACGAGAAAGCCAGAATTGACCAGATGGCTGCTTTATATCTATTTAAAAGGAGAGTGGAACCAAAAAAAAAAAAAAAAGGAGGGGGGATATTTGACTTCTTGCCTATTATTATCTATTTTGAAATGTCCGTACACATAGGTCAACTTCAATTTTTTTAACTGGTGTACAGCATTCCACACAATGGGTGAGATGTCATTCGTGTGACCTTTCCTCTCCTGATTAGCAGTTTGGTTTTTTCAATAATGCCATATTGAGCACCCCTGTCTCGGTATGGTTGTACACATGTGCATATACTCTGGAGAGGTCTGTAAAAATGAAATTGCTCAGTCAAGTTAGGCCCCTGTTTTAATTTTGATCAACATTGTTAAATGCCTTCCAAAAAGGCTTCACCAGCTAGCTCCCAACAACAGTGTATCCAAGTGCCCATTTCCTTGCACTCTTATCAATTGATATTATCAATTTTTAATTTTTATAAATCTAACAAGGCAAAATAATAAGACCTTATAGTTTGCATTTTCTGGATCATCAGAAAGATTGAGCGTCTCTTCAAATCTTTTTTTTTTTTTTTAGACAGAGTCTCGCTTTGTTGCCTAGGCTAGAGTGAGTGCTGTGGCGTCAGCCTAGCTCACAGCAACCTCAAACTCCTGGGCTCAAGCAATCCTACTGCTTCAGCCTCCCGAGTAGCTGGGACTACAGGCATGCGCCACCATGCCCGGCTAATTTTTTCTATATATATTAGTTGGCCAATTAATTTCTTTCTATTTATAGTAGAGACGGGGTCTCACTCTTGCTCAGGTTGGTGTTTCAAACCCCTGACCTCAAGCAATGTGCCCACCTCGGCCTCCCAGAGTGCTAGGATTACAGGCGTGAGCCACCGCACCCAGCCTCTTCAAATCTTAATGTATGTATTTCTTCCAGTAATTACTTGTTAACAGCCTTTTCCCAGTTTCCTATGGCTCTTCAGCCTTTTTTGTTACTGATTTGTCAGTACTCTTTATAGATTCCAAATCTTAGCATCTTGTTTATTTTTAAAAAAAGTTTCATAAATGGAGAGCCATAGTGTGTTTAAAAACTAGAAGACTCAACATAGTAAAAAAGTTAAATCTCCGCAAATTGAGTATAGATTTAATGTAATTCCTATCAAAGTCCCAGCATAATTTTTCTGTAGACACAGACAAGCTTTTTCTAAAATGTTCAAGGAAAGACTCAGGCTCTCAAATAGCTAAAACAGGTCTGATAAAGGAGAATAAAGTGGGAAGAATTAGTGTACCCAGTATTAATGCTTACTATATAGCTACTGTAATAAAAACAGTGTTATAATGGCAGAGGGATAGGCACAAAGACCAAGAGAACAAAATAGAGAGCCCAGACCACACAAGTAAGTCCAACTAATTTTTGACAAACGTATAAAAATGGAGGCAAGACAGTGCTGCATCAGCTGGACATCCATAAGCCAAAAAAAGAACCTTGACCTAAAGATGGGTAGACTGTATCAATGTCAATATCCTGGTTGAGACACTATACTACACTTTTGCAAGATGCTTCCATTAGGGGAAACTGGAGAAAGGTACATAGTATCTCACTGCATTATTTCTTTCAATTGCATGTGACCCTATAATTACCTCAGTAAGAAATTCAATTAAAAAATACTGCAAATATTTTTCCTGGACTTTTTTCTTCTGAATTTGTTTATGGTACAGAGCAGTTACTTTTCTCTTTATGTTTCCTGTATTTATTTGATATTTTATACTTTGCAATCTTCTTAAGTTGCTAAAATGAGTTGACAGTACATCTATTTTAAAAAGTCTTTTTTATACTAAATAAATATTTTTACAATAAAGTCTTTTTTTTATTAGCCATAAGAAACCTTATAAAAGATAACATAAGGAAATTAAACAAACCTGAGCATGACATTAGAGAATGATGTTTAAGTGATCTCAATTTCAAGCTTAAGTTGATAAGACAAGAAAAGAGAAATTAAACATCCCAAATATAATGGGAGAAGTACATGTATGTGTAGCTGTTCATGAACGGAGGAAGGAACAGTTCTGTAAAGCCAGGAGAATGTGACAGCCCCCATTTCCCCTCCCCCCATGTCAGCCTGGCCATTCTTGGTGGGATCAATAGGGCCAAATGTGCCAACTGGTGCTGGGCACTGCTTTTGGTCAAGTTCTTTAGCACCTGACTCAGTATCTGACCCATCAGACTACATCCCAGAAAGAAGAGAAAGTCTGTTCCACTTTTCTAAAACTTTCCTGTGTGACATACAGAAAGTCTTTATTTTGAAACTGTAAAACCTTTCAAATAAAGCAGCCATGAACATTTGACCTTACGATTTTTCTTTCGTTTTTTAATTAGGTATTCATTCAGACATCTTAGAACTGCAAACAATAAAGTTCTATTTTTGGTGCCTAAAACGTGCCAGATGCCACTCCAGGCATTTTGGCTACTTTCTACACATAGTGAGTAGCCTGTCCAAAGCTGTCAGATGCTATGCCCAAGCCTGGCACATCCGAGGGCCACTTCTCTAAGCCCAGGGCTCGCTTTGCACCATACAGTCACATCTTCAACTGCTAATCAGTGTCCCACCTTTAAATAAGTGGGAAAGCTGCCTGTACCAAAACTTTCTCCTTTGATGCTGACATGGGATGTGTTAATATAGACTATCCCAGTGAAAAAGAAACATAAATATTTGTATGTCAATCATGTTTAACCAGTGGAATAGGAAAAAGTAAAGTCATAGATCTTCCTCTTCTTGTACTCTTACTGACCAAGTTACCTGTGTGTTTACTTGGGGTTGCACCCAAACTGCAAACCATTAGTGGCCATTGGGAAACGAAACTAGACAGCACAATTCCTTCATTTCAGAAAAGAAAGTCAATTTCATTGACACTTTCCCCTATTGATAACTATGGCAAAGACATGAAGCATGACAAGCATTTAATTATTAGAAATTAAGTATAAGAAGAAGAAAGACTGGCGCATTGAGATGCATAGTTAAATCTTTAAAAAAAAATACATATATCAGGCTTTTATGCCCTCTGCCTGGAATGTTCTTTCCCCAGATATCCACATGAAAAGGTGCTTAATAAATAATCACTTTGTGTTAGACAGAATGCTTAACAAGCATTCACTTCTCTCTCTCCCACTGTGGAAGCCAGCATTCGCAATGTACCCCAAATATCCTCCCCTCCAATATTGAATAAGGCTGACCCGTGTAACCAACAGGACACTGTGGAAACGATGTGTGTGATTTGTAAGGCTAGGCCCTGAAGGATGCTGCGGCCTCCACCTTGATTCCTCTTGAACTGCCCACTCTGGGGGAAGCCAGCTGCCATGTCATAAGCCATGCCAAACAGCCCTGTGGGGAGGCCCATGTGGGAGAACTGAGGCATCCTACCAACAGCCAGCCCACACTGTCAGTCACATGGACAAACAATCCTGGACAGCCCTCCAGCCTGTCGCACCTTCAGTGACTGCAGCTCTAGCTGACATCCTCACTGCACCCTCACAAAAGACCCTGAGCCAAACCACCCGGCAAAGCCTCTCCTGACTCACAAAAACTATAAGATAATATATATCTATTGTTTTAAGCCACTAAGTTTGGAGTGATTTGCCACACAGTGATGGATGACTAATGTTCCTGTATTCCTTTCTAAGATTTAAGGTACTCAGTAGAGAATCAATAAGCATTTGCTGACCTGAATCAAGGCAGTGGTGAGAATGATTCCTCCCTCTGCCCATTCTGTGGCCAACCTCTCTGGCCACAGAAGTAGGAAGATTATGGAAAAGTGATGGTCAAAGTAAAGTTTTAGGTCCTGTTTACCTCAAAAGTTTCCAAGACTACTGGAAGTTCTTTGCCTATTTTCTAATAAAAAAGAAAGGCTACCCTCTCCCCCCTTTTTTTCAACATATTGCCAAGAATAGCAATGCATAAACTACAAAAGACCCAATGCTAAGTTCCATGTTACTCAGCAGAGTAGGGTCCAGACTTGGGTCGTTTTGAATGATCCTCAATGCATACTGCTCATGTATAAAGTAAGGGATGCCTGTGACCAAAGAAAGACCACCCATAGGTGATGGGAGTGGGCAAACAGGAACCTGAGAACAGCTCTGGCCTTAGTTATGAGAGTATTGCCTTTAGCAAAATTCAAATAAGATCTGTAGATTAGTATTGTATCAATGTTAATTTCATGGTTTAGATCATTATAGATCATTATACTATAGTTATGACAAAAGCAAACATTAAAGAAAGTTGGATGAAGGTACACAGGTATTCTGTGTACTATTTTTACAACTTTTTTGGATGACTAAAATTATTTTAAAATAAAGTTTCAAAAATAAAATCAATTTAAGGCAACAACGGCAATTTTAATATTGCCATTAAAATTTAAATGACACAAAACCCATTCCCTGAAAGGCTGTGGTGTTAGTTTTCCAGAATGTACCTGGAAAGGCTGTTCTAACATGGCCACAATTAAGAAAGGTTTTGAGACACGTGTGGAGTCTAAGCTTGATTGCAAACCTCCTATTCCCTAGTGAACAGAAGACTTGGAGTATTTGGGCATGTGGTTTATTATGTGGGGGCTGCAGGGCCCAGAGCTGTCAAATATACAATGGCACCTTCCTTGACGGCACGAGTGGGGGAGCAGGCCCAGTGCTTACCCAACACCCACGTGCTCCCCAATGTTCCCAGCCAGCCTCCCAGGTAGTGAACGGGAACGGGAACAGAAGTGATGTATAAGAGTGGGTGAGGTGCCTCCATCCCTCTCTTGCCCTGACAGGGACGCTGGTGACACAAGCTGGAGGGAGCCTGGATTCCCAGGTCAGCAGATAGAGCCGACTCCTGCCAAACCACGTAGTCCTTTGGCGAGATTAACTTCTATTGTGTTAAGCCATAGAGATTTCTGAGTTTGTCTGCTGTGATAGCTAGCATTTTTTAAAACAGTCCTAATACAGATATTTCTATACAGAGAATAATTAACCTAGCATTTCTAAGAAAAAAGCAAAAGTGATAAAAGTTATCAGGTCATTAAACTATTAATAAAACCTTCACAGGGAGAATGGAAATATCCAACTTTCCTTTTCTTTTAGATGTTTCTTCCATTTTCCTACAGAAAAAGAGAAGTAAGCAAATATTTACACACAAGAATATTTACAGCCACACTGCCTATTTGTGTTATATTAAGAAAAAATGAAAACAAACTACATGTTCATCAAGTAGGGAAAGAATGTGGCCATTCAATAAAATACCCTCCTGGGGCGCCCATACATTCTCCTCTAGCAGGACACTCAATCGTCTTGGTGCATACAGTCCTGCCAAGTGCACAGGGATACCAATAAATGTGCACTTTCTGCAATGACTGATAATCACTAATGCTGCATGCTGGGTGCATGTGGTTTTTCATATTATGTTCTCTACTTATGTGAGTTTGAAGTTTCCTATACTACAAAGTTTTAAAAATAAGTATTTCTGAAAAATTGCCATAATTAAAGCAAACTAACCCTTGCAATAAACAGAAATTATTACACTCACTACAAGAAAGAAACTAACTCAGGCAGATAAAGCAATTGGCCTAGTATGTCAGTGGTTTAGATTGCATTGCTAACAGATTAACTTGTTAGTCTATTGTAATCATTCACATGAATTCAGTGATAATCGAAGCTATTTGTATCGAGGTTAATTCAAGAGAGTTCATGACCTTGTTTGAAAAACTGAGATACTGAATCGGAAGCATTCCCACTAAACCTCATTTCCTAGCCTATACTGCAGCCCCTAAATTCTGGGTTCTTGTTTTGCTGTTACTGAAATTAAATTTAAATGGAATATCATAACATAGTTAAACATTCTAATAACTAAAAGCACTCTTCAAAATAACTTTATATTTTAAATTACAGATTAAAATAAAATATAGAAGCATAACCCATAAACATTTATTCATTGCCCAAGTCATGATTACTTTTTAAAATAATAATGTAATCTCACTAAAAGAATACCAGTAATATTGATTTTTCTTCTTTTTCTTTGTTCTTCTTTTTTATTTCAAAATATTAAGGAGGAATAAATTATTTTGTTACATGGATACCTTGTGTAATGCTTAAGATGGGGCCTTTAGTGAGCCCATCACCAGAATAGTGTTCATTGTACCCAACAGATAAGTTTTTACCCTTCATCCCCTCCCATCCTCTCCCTTCTTGGTTTCCAAAGTCCTTCACATCTTTTTGTGCCCTGTGTGCCCACTGTTTAGCTCCCACTTATTAGAGAGTACATGTCGTGTTTGTGTTTCCATTCCTGACATGCTGCACTTAAGATAATGGTCTCCAGTTCCATTCAAGTTGCTGTAAAAGACATTGTTTCATTCCTTTTTATGGTTGAGTAGTACTCCATGGTGTATGTATGTACGTGTGTGTGTATCACATTTTCTTTACCCACTCATGAATTGATGGGCACCTCGGTTGATTCCACATCTTTGCAATTGTGAATTGTGCTGCAATAAACATTTGAGTGCAGGTATCTTTTTGATAAAATGAATTCTTTTCCTTTGGGTAGATACCCAATGGGATTGCTGGATTGAATGGTAAGTGTACATTTATTTCTTTGAGGAATCTCCACATTGTTTTCCATAGAGGCTGAACCAATTTGCAATCCCACCAACAGTATATAAGCATTCCTTTCTCTCTGCATCCACGCCAGCATCTATTGTTTTTTGACTTTTTAAATAATGGTCATTCTGACAATGGTAACATGGTGTCTCTTTGTGGTTTTTAATTTGCATTTCCCTGATGATTTGTGATGTTGAACATTTTTTCATGTTTGTTGGCCAATTTGTTTAACTTCTTTGGAAAAACTTGTTAATGTGTTTTGCCAACTTTTTAATGGGGTTGTTTGGTTTTTTCTTGCTGATTTGTTTGAGTTCTTTGTAGATTCTGGATATTAGCTCTTTGTCAAATGTATAGTTTGCAAATATTTTCTCTCATTCTGTAGGTTGTCTATTTACTCTACTGATTATTTCTTTGCTATGCAGAAGGTTTTTAATTTAATTAAGTCCCATTTATTTATTGTTATTATTGCTGTATTTGCCTTGGAGATCTTAGTCATAAATTTTTCACCTAGGCCAATGTCCAGAAGAGTTTTTCCTACTTTTTCTTTTATAATTTTTATGGTTTCATGGCTCACACTTAAGTCTTTTATCCATCTTGAATTATTAATAATTTTTGTATATGGTGAAAGATAGGGGTCCTATTCCATTCTTCTGCATATGTCTTTCTAGTTTTCCCAGCCCCATTTATTGAATAGGGCTTCCTTCCCCCAGTGTATGTTATTGTCTGCTTTATCAAAGATCAGTTGGTTGTAGGTAAATGGTTTTATTTCTAGGTTCTCTATTCTGTTCCATTAGTCTATGTCTCTTTTCTATCAGTATCATGTTGTTTTGGTTACTATATCTTTGTAGTATAATTTGAAGTCAGATAATGTGATGCCTCCAGATTTGTTCATTTAGCTTACAATTGCTTTGGCTATTCAAGCTCTTATTTTGGTTACAAAGGGAACTTAGAATTATTTTTTCTAGATTTGTGAAATATGACATTAGTATTTTCATGGGAATTGCACTGAATCTGTAAACCACTTTGGGCATTATGGACATTTTAACAATGTTGAGTTTACCAATCTATGGGCATGGGATGTTTTTCCATTGTTTGTATCATCTATAAATTCTTTCATCAGTATTTTGTAGTTCTCCTTGTAGAGATCTTTTACCTCCTTGGTTAAGTATATTCCTAGATATTTTATTTTCTTTGTAACTATTGTAAATGGTATTGAGTCCTTGATTTGACTCTCAGCTTAACTGTTACTAGTACATAGAAATGCTACTGATTTGTGTACATTGATTTTGTAACCTGAGACTTCACTGACTTTATTTATCAATTCTAGGAGTCTTCTGGTGGAGTCTTTAGGGTTTTCAAGATACAAGATCATATCACTAAGCAAACAGGGATAATTTGACCTCCTCTTTCCCCATTTGGATGCCCTTGATTTCCTTCTGTTGCCTGACTGCTCTACCTAGGACTTCCAGTACTATGTTGAATAGAAGTGATGACAGTGGACACCCTTGTCTTGTTTCAGTTCTGATGGGGAATACTTTCTACTTTTCCCCATTCAGTAGGATGTTGGCTGTGGGTCTGTCACATATGGCTTTTATAATTTTGAGGTATTTTCCATCTACGCCTAGTTTGTTGAGGGTTTTTATCATGAATGGGTGCTGGATTTTGTCCAATGCTTTTTCTGCATCTATTGAGATGATCATATGGTCTTTGTTTTTGTTTCTGTTTATGTGGTGAATTATGATTATTGATTTGCATATGTTAAACCATCCTTGCACCCTTGGGATGAAACCTGCTTGAACATGGTGAATTATCTTTTTGATGTGTTGTTGAATTTGGTTTGCTAGTATTTTGCTGAGAACTTCTGCATCTGTGTTCATAAGGGTTATTGGTCTGTAGTTTTCTTTTTTTGTTGTGTCCTTTCCTGGCTTTGATATCAAAGTGATACTGGTTTCACAGAATGAGTTAGGGAGGATTCCCTCCTCAATGCTATAAGTAATTTCTGTAGGATAGATAATAGTTCTTCTTTGTAGATCTAGTAGAATTCAGCTGTGACTCCATCTAGTCTATAGCTTTTTTTTTTTTTTTTTTTGATAGATTTTGTATTACTTCTTCAATCTCACTGTTCATTATTATTTGTCTGTTCAGGATTTCTATTTCTTCCTGATTCAGTATTGGAAAGTTGTGTGTTTCCAGGAATTCATCCACTTCCTCTGTTTTCTAGTTTGTGTGCATAGAGATTTTCAGAGTATTCATGGATATTTTGTATTTCTGTGGTATTAGTTGTAATGTCTCCTTTTTCATTTCTGATTGAGCTTATTTGGGTCCTTTCTATTTGTTGTTACTCTAACAAGAGGTCTATTGACTGCGTTTATTTTTTCAAACAGCCAACTTTTTGTTTCATTTTTTTATTTACATTTCATTTAGTCCTATTCTGTGTTTTGTTATTTTCTTTCTTCTGCTAGCTTTGAGTTTGGTTTGTACTTCTTTTTCTAGTTCCTGGAGGTGTGACATTAGGTTGTTAACTTATGATCTTTCTGTCCTTTTGATATAAGTAATTAAGGCTATGAATTTCCCTCTTAACATGGATTTTGCTGTATCCCATAGATTTTGGATGCTTGTATCATGATTGTTGTTCAGTTCAAAAAATATTTTTATTTCCATCTTAATTTTGTCACTGATCCAATGATCATTCAGCAGCAGGTTGTTTAATTTCTATGACTCTGTATAGATTTGAGAGTTCCTCTTACAATTGACTTCTAGTTTTATTTCACTGTGATCTGAGAAGATATATGGAATGATTTACATTTTTCTGAATTTGCTGAGAGTTGTTTTATGGGCTAACATGTGATCTATCTTGGAAAATGCCCCATGTGCTGATGAGAAGAATGTATATTCTGCAGTTTTGGGGTAGAATGTTCTATAGATGTCTGTTAGGTCTGTTTGTTCTAAGACCTGTCTGTTTAAGGTCTGTTTAAGACCTGTCTGTTGTCTGTTTAAGTCCAGTGTTTCTTTGTTGATCTTCTGCCTCAATGATCTGTCCAGATCTGCCAGTGGAGTGTTGAAGTGCCCAGCAATTATAATCTTGCCATTTATTTCTTTGCTGAGATCTAGTGGTATTTGATTTATGAATCTGAGAGCTCCTATGTAAGGTGCATATACATTTAGGACTGTTCTATCTTCTTGCTGAATTGCTCCTTTTATCATTACATAATGACTCTCTTTGTCCTTTTTCTTTTTGCCATTATCGATTTAAAGTCTATTTTATCTGATATAAGAATAGCTACTCCTGTTTGCTTTTGGTTTCCATTCATGTGGAATACATCTTCCCATCCCTTTACCTTCAGTCTGTGAGTATCTATACAAGTTAGATGGGTTTCTTGGAGACAGTAGATACTTGGGGAGTGTTTTTTCATCCATTCAGCCAGTCTATATCTTTTAAAAGGAGCATTAAGACCATTTATGTTCAATGTTAGTATTGATAAATGAGAAACTCTGTTCATCATGTTTAATAATACATATTTGCTTTGTTTTCTCCCTTGTGTTACTGTTTTATAACAGTTGTGATCTTTAAGTTTCAGGTGTTTTTATATTGGTGAGTATTGACTGCTCTTTTCATGCATAGAGTACTTTTAAGCATTTCCTATAGGGCAGGTCTAGTGGTGACAAATTCCTTTAGTGTTTGCTTGTCTGGGAAAGACTTTATTTCTCCTTGATTTATGAAATTTAGTTTTGCAGGATTCAAAATTCTTGGCTGGCAATTATTCTGTTTAAGAAAACTAAAATTGGGACCCAATCCCTTCTAGCTTGAAAGGTCTCTGCAGAGAGGTCTGCTGTTAGTCTAATGGTTTTTCCTTTGTAAGTAACTTGTTGCTTTCATCTTGTAGCTTAGGATCTTCAATGACCATCTTGTATCTGGATACATATATCTCTAGTGATACCAGGAAAGATTTCCTTTATTATTCTCTGAAATAGGTTTTCCATGCTTATTGCTTTTTCTTTTCCTTCATGGATAGCTATAATTCTTATATTTGTTTATTTTCTTTTTTTTTTTTTTTTTTGAGACAGAGTCTCACTTTATTGCCCAGGCTAGAGTGAGTGCCCTGGCGTCAGCCTAGCTCACAGCAACCTCAAACTCCTGGGCTCAAGCAATCCTGCTGCCTCAGCCTCCCAAGTAGCTGGGACTACAGGCATGCGCCACCATGCCTGGCTAATTTTTTCTATATATGTTAGTTGGCCAATTAATTTCTTTCTATTTATAGTAGAGATGGGGTCTCGCTCTTGCTCAGGCTAGTCTCGAACTCCTGAGCTCAAATGATCCGCCCACCTCGGCCTCCCAGAGAGCTAGGATTACAGGCTTGAGCCACCGCACCCGGCCTTGTTTATTTTCATAGTCCCATATTTCTTGCAGTAATTGTTCATTCTTCTTTGTTCTTTTATTCTACATTTTTTTCTGACTAGGTAACTTTGGAATTCTTATCTTCATGTTCTGAAATTCTTTCTTCTGCTTGGTCTAGCCTGTTGTTAAAGCTTACTGCTGTATTTTGAAATT